>CM029012.1:165271674-165355788 GCA_016801055.1 Panax notoginseng | reverse complement strand
GAAGGGACAAGGGCTCTGTCATTGCTGATTTTTGGTTTTCAGAATGATTTAGTGGTTTGTAGCGCATGGTATTGGGTGCTCAACTTGTTACAGGTGTGTGAGGATTACTCTATGTGATGCTTTGTTTCCTGTCCTTGTTTATTCCTGAGCATATTTAATTGATTCTGTTCTCCAGTTACCTGTTGCTCTTGGAGTTTTTGGTTATGAATGTATCAAATTGTATACTGAAAGCAAGAGGAAGAGAAGTACAGGGAATCCTGAATCAGTATGCGAGGCTGCGATTGAGTGGACCGCACCAAACCTTGCATTTTGTGCATTATGTGGCATATTGGGAGGCACAGTAGGGGGCCTACTTGGTTCTGGTGGTGGATTCATTCTTGTCCTCTCTTACTCGAGATTGGTGTCATCCCCCAGGTATGATCATCTTTTCTTAAAACACACAAGTTAGAATGATATTTGGTTCATCAAAGATTAGAAATCCTCCATTTAGTTGATCAAGAAATTTCACTTGTTTCTTCGTACCACATTTGAAATGGAGTATGCTTTTAGATAACTTTTTTAAAACCAAGGGAAAACAATTTTGGTCTCAGTCACACGGTTCAGTGGTTCTGTTGATCATTTGAATCTATCATATAACTCTCTTGTTTCTTTCTGTAGGTCGCTAGTGCGACAGCAACATTTGTGATGTTGTTCTCTTCATCACTATCTGTGGTGGAGTTCTACCTACTCAAGAGGTTCCCTATTCCGTATGGTATATTCCAAATGTCATCCTCTTTTCTTTGATTAAATTTGGTTATTAATTAATATCATAGCTAGCTAGCTCTATGGAGAAATCATCATCTTATTATCTATCTATGGCAGCACTGTACCTCATTTTTGTGTCCATCTTGGCTGGCTTCTGGGGACAATCCTTCATAAGAAAACTGATTGCAGTGCTAAAGAGGGGTTCAGTCATTGTCTTTATCCTCTCGGCTGTCATATTTGCTAGTGCTTTAACAATGGGTAAGTCCAAAATCAATCTTATTGCTAAACCTAAGAGAAGTACAATAACAAAATTTAATCAATGATCAACTTGAACTGATTAGCGAGAATTATCTGCAGGGGTCATTGGCATTGAGAAGAGCATCAAAATGATACACAATCACGAGTTCATGGGATTTTTAGGATTTTGTTCCAGTCAATAATCCAGCTTTACGTATTTAAGTAGGTGCAAAGATTTAATGGATTTTTATAGGAGAGCAGTGAGGGTGATGGGTGTTGGTCAATTAGGCATTGACCATCCTCAGCAGCACTGCAATGAAACAAATAAATAAAGGTGCTTTGTTTCACGTCTTTGTTAGTTTGTGTGCGCAAGAGCTTTTGGCTGCATTAGTGTTAGCTACGCGTTAACACTATAGTATCGCCAGCATTCATTTGTTTTTACCATGTAAATCTGAACTTCCTATTCAGAATCTTATTTAAGAAGAAGGTGGTGGCCTTGGAATTGCTTGTATTTTATGGACCACCAATTAGATGGACTTGAATGTTTGTTTGTCGTGTTTTATTTTATGCCTGGTGAGTTTCTCCTTCATCCCTCACTGTTGAAGTATATATATATATATATATATATACTGCCTTTTTCTAATTTGACTTACCAGATGAATCCAAGAGGTTTGGAAGTAATACTGAGCTGAGGCAATTAGATTTGAGGTTATAATTTTTTGTGCTTTCATTGAAATATAGTATGTACGATTCAAATTCCCTCCGACCCTCCCATGCATATATATGTTAGCATCAGAGTACAAGCCTATAGGATCCAGGTTTGATCTAATACTTTTGTCTTGTTTCTCAAGTCCTTGTATATATATATATATATATATATATATATATCCCATCTATGAGACTAGGCTCTACTAAACGAAATAAAGCAGTTATAAATGTACTTTTACCCCTCCTGGCCTGTTCTTCCCACGACTCCTACTCTAAGCAAGCCCTTTGATATGTTAGAAGATTTAATCTAAGCAAGCCCTTCGGCTCTTGCAACTTTATCATTCCATGTGAAGGCCAAAACTCAGGTGGCCTTCTGTCTTCTATTATTACAGCCGGAGGTTCTGGTTCTGGTTCTGGTTCTGATAGTACGTACATTCATATTATTTGCCAATATCATACCATACCTGCATACTCATCTCAACTTGGGCACAGCTCAGTTCAAGCGCATCAGAAAGGGATAATCCTACAAGACTTGCATATATAATTTAAATTTTCTATTTGACCAACTTAGTTTTATTTGTAAAAAATAATTTATTCCGCAACATGAGTTTACTTTTTAATGATACCTATCCGTTCATAATCGTAATTTCGTTATCATAACAAACTATTAAACTAGTTACTCATTATTTTTTAAGATACATATCCAACAATATATTTTTAATATTCATAAATTTTATCACTACTATATTTCCCCTAGCGTAATTTTGCGTAATACTATTATTTTTTAAAAGTTACTCTTCCATTTTTATTTTGTTGAATAATTTTGGATCAGTAATAATAGTATGATAATAAAATTACAATCATAAACTTAAATTATTGTCATTTTTTAGTTTTTTCTACCATAAAAAAATGAGTATTTTCTCGGAACAAAATTTCTTTTGTAAAAATCAAAATGGGACTATATTTTTGGCAGTGAGGGGTAGTTTTTAGGAACAATTACATATAATAGTACAATTTACTAAAAATTACAAAAAAAGTGCACAAACAAAATAATTATAAAAATAGTGCATATGCAATATTTAATTACAAAAAGAGTGCAATCTTATCCCTTTTATTTAGTTGACTGATTTAATGAGTTATTGATAATGGCCATGTTTGTATGGATTTAAATTTTATCTCTCTCTCATCAACTTCCATATTCTTATCTAACGAATCGTAACCGCCTTCTTCTTCCTCTTCGGTCGTCGCCTTCTTCCTCCTCTGCCGCAGTCGCAGTCTTCTTCCTCACCTTCGCCCCCCGCCACTGCTCCACCGGCAGCCGCCCCACCTTCGCCACTGCCACTACTCCTCCCCGTCCCCGCCCCAGCCCCAGCCCCAGCCCCACACCCTCTCCTTCCCCTTCCTCCGCCTCCCTTCTCCTACCCCGCCCACGCCCACCACCTCCCTCCGCCTCCCACCGCCATCCCCCTCCTCCCGCCCCAACCCCACCCCACCCCAACCCACCGCCTCCCCTCCCCTCCGCTTCCCTTCCCTTCCCTTCCCTCCCCTTCCTCCGCCTCCTCCCGCACCATTTCTACTCCTCCCCCAGATCGATCCAAGGTGGCCGTCGGTGGAGGCCCCGCCACTGGCCGCGATGGAGGCCCCTCCACCACACGTTGCTTCCCCTCCACCACCGGTCCGTTCTCCAATTCTACCGGTAATCAAACTTTAATATGTTGGTAACCAAATAGGCATACCAAGGTAATCAAACTTTCATAACAAGGGAACTGAACCTTAATATAAAGGTTTCCTTGTTATGAAGGTTTGATTACCTTATTATGAAGGTTTGGTTACATTGGTATGAAGGGTTGGTTACCTTGGTATGAAGGTAACCAATTCAGTTTTATTAGGTTACTAATTTATTTTAGATGTGATGTAGTTGGTAACCAAATTTCATGTAGTTGGTTACCAAATCATTTGATAAGGTAACCAATTCAGTTTTATTAGCTTACTAATTTATTTTGAATATGATGCAGTTGGTAACCAAAATTTATGCAGTTGGTTACTAAACCTTCCGATAAGGTAACCAATTTAGCTTTATTAGGTTACTAATTTATTTTAGATGTGATGCTGTTGCCGGTGGTGGTGGCGACGGCGGCAGCGGTGGCGGCGAGAGAGGAGGATGATGAACATTAGCTCCTTCATAATTTTTTATTTTTAATTTTCTCATTTTGATTTGAATTTTGAAATATAGATTTGAAATTGTTGTTAGAGACAAAAGATTTGAATTTGAATTATTAATTATGGTAGTTAGTTGTCTTTGATTTTAGGTTTTTTTATTAATGTGAATTGTACTATTTTTGTAATATGAGTTTAATTACACTCTTTTTGTAATTATTTAGTTGATACACTTTTCTTGTAATTACTTTCTATTTGTTGTATACTTATGTAAAGGACCCTTTTGTCCTTTCGTTTTGTCGATTTCAAATACTATACTGGACCAGATAACAAGATTGGGCCGGGCTTAATATGTGGGTCTACTTCAACATACACTCTTTTTCTTAGGAATAGCAGATTTTAACAGAGGGCCCCCTTTAACTCTATATCGTGGTTTAGGGTTTTAATCTGTGATCTAGTTTTCCGCAACGAAGGTAAACAGCATCACAAGAATCAGCTAGCTACAACCAACAACCATGGTTCTCAAGTACGTCTCTCTCTCTCTCTCTCCCTCTGTCTATATATATATATATATATATATCTTCTCTTTCTCTGTTACTATGAATATTTCCTGATTTATTAAATTTGTCTCAAGTCATTGTTGAATAAAATGTCTATACGTGAAATTCCATTTGGTTTTTATGAGATTTATGGTTTGTGAGCTGATATATTCATGTTTTGGTTTATTTGTTATACAAAATTTTCTATCTATTAGCATCTGACAAATTTTAGAAATTTCTTTGATGTACAAGCTGACATTTTATAATCATTTATTGTTGAGGCATATTTATCTAACATATACTTTGGGTGGTACAAAATGGGGAAGAATTTTGAGAATGGAAGTAATAGAAGGCCAAACCCCATTGAGTCAATATTTATATGAAATGAAAAATAGAATTCTGGAATTTTTCATGTAGAGGCTTAAAGGAACTTGTTCAAAAACTTCATTTGAGATGAGTTAACATCGAAGTTATTGTTGATATTTGAAACTCTCTAAGAGGATAAGGGGATCTTAGGTTGAGAAGGAATGCTGTAGAGTCTGCTGTCCTACATTTTAAATGGAATCATATATTAAACATATTGGATAAAAGTTTAATATCAAAGGGGATAAATGAACAGATGGCTCAGGAAAATTACCAAAAAGTAAATGTCACAGGATTGGAGTTTGGACTTATTTTCTGCTATTAATAACATGCAAGTAGTATTATCTTCATCGGATTGGATTCTCTCATATTTTATATGGATTGGAGGATCTCTATTCGAATTAACAAGGGCTTGACACCTCAGCACCAATTCTAAATAAACGGCTCAGATTAATTTCTGAACTAATTTACTTGTAAATTGTAACAATTTATTTCAAGATTAATGATGTGGCTGAATCGTATTGATTATGGAATGGAGACCCTCCCATTCATGTATGGTAAGAGAATGTTCCTGTATTCATACGTTGGAGCTCTCCTCTTTTTACGTGGCAGATATAAACTGTGATTTTTTGTTAAGATAAGATACTTCTATTTATGTTGCCAAATTGGTTTCCTAAATTTTATGAGCACTACGATGCAGTTCCTCCAGTTTTCTTCAGCTTTATAAGTGTAATTGTTTCAAGTTGTACTGCCTATTTTACCGAAATATCGAGATTAATATTCATGTTATTATATCAGGACAGAACTCTGTCGTTTCAGCGGGGCCAAGATATACCCTGGGAGGGGCATTAGATTTGTCCGTTCGGATTCTCAGGTTTTCTTCATTACTTATATTATGTATTCAATTCTGTGTCGCTACTACTGAATTGTGGTTAATACTCCTTGTTAATTGTATCAGGTGTTCCTTTTTGTCAATTCAAAATGCAAGAGGTACTTCCACAACAGGTTGAAGCCTTCCAAACTTACTTGGACGGCTATGTACAGGAAGCAGCATAAGAAGGTAAGTTTCGTCTGATGTTGTGCATTATTTGTACATCGACATATTCCTTTCTTTCTTTTTTCATGATAACCCTGTAGCATTTAAAAGATCTCAATCTCTGGTTTGAGCCCCCTATAGTTTTCAGTGGTTAATAATTGTATTGTGATTTGTCACGCAATGTATGCGTATGGTCCTCTAGAACTTCCTTTTGCTTTAATGTCTTCTAATCACATAGTAGTTTTTGATTGATTCTTACTGAGGAAGTTGATATCCGTCCATGGTATTTTTTGGGTCTGGATTCCTAATATAATCTGCTTGTTCTATTGACGATCAGGATGCTGCCCAAGAGGCAGTAAAGAAGAGGCGCCGGACCACCAAGAAACCTTACTCTAGGTCCATTGTTGGTGCCACCTTGGAGGTAATCCAGAAGAGAAGAACTGAAAAGCCAGAAGTCCGAGATGCTGCAAGAGAGGCTGCTCTCCGGTTTGTTTCATTATTATTTTCTTATTTCTGTTTCTATTTTTTAAATAATCTTTACAGTAATATTCTTTATAGTATACTATTCTTCTTTTTAGTTATTTATTTATGTTCTAAATTTTATAGTTTGTTGGGTTTTAATTTAATTTCTTATCATTTATGGAGTGTATAGCAGTTCCGCACCCATCAACATATGTTTTTTATGCAGTGAAATTAAGGAAAGGATTAAGAAAACAAAAGATGAAAAGAAGGCAAAGAAGGCAGAAGTGATGGGTAAGACTCAGAAGAGTTCAGGCAGAGGCAATGTGCCCAAGGGTGCTGCTCCAAAAGGTTCCAAACTGGGAGGTGGTGGAAAGCGTTAAGTTTCTATTTTTGTTCTTGTTCTGCATGATGAGAGTAATAGGTTGGTTTGATGTACCTGAAGGCATCTTAAGGATCTATTTCTGCATTTATTTTCTCTATAGTATTTGGAACTCAAGATTAAAGATGAGAAATTTCTGCTTTATAATGGATTATACTTTATGAAGATGCAATTTTGATTGTTTTTCTTACGAAGTGGCTTCCTTCCTTTGTATTTGTTTCGACAGTTTCTGTGTAGGAAAAGAAAAATCACACAAGGACTTATTTCTTGGAGAAAATTTATTTTATTTGTGTTGGGGGGGGGGAGGATTTTGTAGAGGGTAATGGAGCATATATAGCTGTTATCAACAGTTGAAAAACAAATGGAATAATACAGGAGTACTGGAAAAATCTACTTGAGTATTGGAAAAATCTATCTAATATTGGAATAAACTTTGGAAGGGAAATTATGATGATACCCAAGCCTAATTTGCTGTTGTCTGCCATCTAATATGCATGCCAGCTTCTGCGCCTTAATGAGAACGGTATGCAAAAGTGTTTCTGGGCTGTAGCTTGTGGTTGAGTGATTTTTTTGTATCCAAGCTTTTCCGGCTGCTTCTCCTCTCTATTATAACAACTTTTGTTGTTCCCAGGTTGCTTGTGTAATTTGAGTCATCCTAGTCAATAGAGTTTAAATCATGGAGTTTGACAATCCTTTTTCTAGTGTGCTTTTTTCAAATTGTTACATAAATTTTTTCCTTAGTGTTTTCCAAGAATGTCCACTTTATAAAAACATGCAAACTCCCCCACCCCCACCCCACCCCACCCCACCCCACCCAAGAGAATGTATATATACAAGATATTTTCTTCTTTTGTTATTTTTGTTTTTTTTTTAACAATACATTCATAATATGATAGGAGAATATTGTACTACTAATATTCTACTCCCTTCGTTTCTAAAAGATTGTCGTTTAGAAAAAAAAAATTGTTGTAATTTATTTGTCGTTTACAACTTTTTAGGAGAATAAATTATTTACTTTCTTATATCACTCTTATCTTCTCTTATTGTCTTAAGAAATTATATCCCTTGTATTAATAGTTTTCAACTTTCGATAAAGGGATAGTGATGGAATTTTAAACAAAATTTTAATTGTTAAATGATAATATTAAATGACTTTTTTTAATCCATGTGTAAACGACAATCTTTTAGTAACGGTAGTAAATTACTCCCTCCGTTATTAAAAGATTGTCGTTTTAGAAAAAAAAAGTTCTAAAATGTTTGTCGTTTATAATTTTCTAGAAGAATAAATTATTTAATTTTTTATATTACTCATACTTTCTCTCATTGTCTTAAGAAATTTTTTTTATTGTATTAATAGTTTTTAACTTTCTATAAAAGAGTAGCGATGGAATTTTAAATAAATTTTATTTAATAAATAATATTTTCTGAATTTATGTATAAAAATCTTAAACGATAATGTTTTAAGAAGAAATCTAGTAGTACAGTTTGTGCGGCAAGCTAAAGATTCTAGCTTCTTGATTTTTGACCCTTATTACTGCTTCCTTGTTTTTTTATTATGTATTTTTTGGACCTTACTATTTTTGTGGTTTAAACTTTAGACTTTTAAGAAGCGGATGAATAATGACATGAATCCAATCCAATCCACTCCTGGATTTGGTTGGTCCCATTTGAGGAAGCCTTTATAGAATATTGGAGCTGCACACTCTTTATACATATTTTTGTCCCTTGTACATCGGGATTGAGTTGCTCCTTCTTTTCTTTTTTTAAAATTATTCTTAAAATATTTAATATCATCCATTTCACATCAAAAAAAAATTGAGACGTGAGAAATTAATTTTGTTTTGCCTAATATACTCTTATTTATTTAAATATCAAATTATAACAATAATTATAGCTGATTGCAGATTAACGGGCAAGATTCAAGGTCAAAATGAATCTTAACAGTTACACCACTGCCAACCTAACTAACTAACAGGGATCTGCTAGAAGGACATGCATGCATGCAGAGTACTGGATCCATCCGTACTCCAATCTTAAAGTAGAGCTAACTAATCTAGTAGTAATTCTGTAAGTCAGAATAATAATACTCCTACTATATATATATGTATTACTCATTAGCTAGTAGTAATACTTGCAGGCAGCCTTTAATTTAAGGATAAGAAGGCATAACACCACCACTCGGCCAGTAAGGCGGATTGTAATTATCAACGTTGAAAACGTAGTTGCACCCATCCCCAATTTTTTGGTTTTCATTCTGATTCCGATACTGAAAGTTAGTTGTAGCAATTGCAATTGTCCCCCGAGGTTGAGGCCTGTAATTTGAACTCTGAACTGGGATGACCGATGTGCTTTCAACTGTCTCTTCGCCGGAGATATCTGTATAGCCTGCCGACACTTGCTGCTTCTTTGTAGCTTCTTCCTTTTGTATTATTGCTCTCAATACCATAACCTTAATTTACAACATAATATAATATTATTCATTCATTCTATTTAATATTTTACTCTACAAAATTAACATTCAAAATTAATTTATTATCAAAACAAATTATATAAGCTCAATCTTATGAGCTGAGAACCTTAACCTATAATATTAAAAAAATATAAATAGAACACTCATTTATAGCTAGACTAAATGATTATTACGTATTATTGCAAGCTTTTGTCTATTTATATATATTTTGGAGCTATAGAATTTATGGATTGGAACTCTTCCTCTTCAAATCATTCATTATAATGAAAGTGTCCCAAAATAGCATGGTCGAACATGCTTTGAGACAGACACCTCAAAGTAATTTTGGGCATGTTATTTAAGTAATTCCCAATAATACCTTTGCGCTGCCTAAATTATTCTCCAACGGTTTGCTTAATTTGGAATGGATAGAGTACTTACTTTTTAACCATCTTTTTAAGGTTTCAAAATAGATAGGGGTTTAAAAAGGGGTGACGTACGTACGTATAAGATTTGAGATTTGGGATTTGGGTCGTCATATATAAAAATGAATTAACAACATTAATTTTGCATGGAGTGCATGTGGTACTGATGATAACAAAGAAAAAGACAGAACAGACCTCCTCTTGGAGCTTATGCTTCTCCCTGGAAACATGATCAAGTTGGTGCTTAAGAGAATCATACAAGCGCTCAAGCTCCTTAGCTTTCCAGCGAGCCCTTCGGTTTTGGAACCAAACAGCCACTTGGCGGGGCTGCAGTCCAAGCTCCTGAGCCAGCTTCATTTTCCTGTCTGGCTCCAGTTTTATTTCCTCCTGAAAACTCATCTCCAACGACTCCAACTGCTCACTTGTTAATCTCTTCTTCTTCATCTCTACAAAGTTGTTCGTCGGCACCACCACGTGTTGCGTCTGTGTAATCATCGGATGCTTCATCTCCGTACATGAAACTGGAATTTGAAAATTTTTAACAAACATAAATGATCAGTAAAATTAACAATCAACCTAGCTAGCTAGGCAATTCAAGATCAGATACTTCTTTACTCGATCTTTCTTTTTTTCCTTTCTTATTTTTGTTTGGGGTACTGTAACGTGAGGACTTCCCGAGGGAGTCGTCTCACATCCTAGTAGCACTACTCTCTCGTCTAAGCTAAGTTTTGTCTATGTGTAAAACTGGAATAAAGCAAGTTGTCTTTTTAAGTTTAGAAACTAATGTCTAGAAAACGAATTCAAATATCAGTTCTACCCCATGTATTATTCTCCACATAATTATCTTTATTCGTTACAAAGTTAACCAGCAGATAAATAGATAAGGATTAATTAGAGACAACAATACAAACATGCATGGGAGACAGTAGATGAGATTAAGTGGGTACCTGGTGCATAGTGGGGGTCATAGTTATAGAGGAAGGTGAAGGAAGATTGATCAGTTGGTCTAGAAAGGAATGGTAATCTAATTTGGTTTTCATTCCAATCCATGTTTTTCTTTCTTTGGAGGTACTGCTGGTCACTAGCCGGCCAAGAAGAAAAATATATGTAGTCAATATTATATTTAACCCCAAAACTAACTTAATTATACCTCTGTATATAATGTACGTACAAGGAAAGGGTGGGGGTCCTGTTGTAACAGTCTTTGCTGCTTTGGTCAGGGAGCTAGCTAGCTAGAGCTAGGGGTTAATCGATTGGCCGGACCACATATATATATATAGACAGAGAGATATTAGATATAGCCAGCTAGAGAGGCGTGAACAAGAGAGAGAGGAGAGAGGAGAGATGAAAGGAATTGTGAATGCCTGTATTTGTAGGTGTAGGTGTAGGTGTAGTTACGTTGATCCAACAAAAAAGTGAAAAGGGAAAGCATGCATGCATGCATGCATGCAGAGTGCAAGGGGTTTTTAAGCTGGATCGATTGATCGCTTTTGGGGGCTAACAGGCAGCTAGTGTTGGAACTTTTGCCCTAAACATTGTCCAAATTTTGAAAAATAATATTATCTCCGTTCCTAAAAAATTATCGTTTAAGATTTTTGTATATAGATTAAGAAAGTCATTTAATACTATCATTTAACATTTAAAATTTCATCACTACCCCTTTATAGAAAATTGAAAACTATTAATACAAAAGATAATTTTTTGGGACAACGAGAGAAGGTAGAGATAATATAGGAAAGTTAATAATTTATATATTCTCCTCGAAAGTTATAAACGACAAATATTTTGAAACAAATTTTTTCTTCTAAATCGACAATCTTTTAAGAACGGAAAGAGTACTAGTATCACGTGATCAAATGGAAGTTCGCTCTCTCCTTTAAGACAATTTTCATCCCCTTATATAAACTACACAAAGTTACAATAAATTTGTCTCCAAATATAAGACAAATCCAAAAATTAATATGTATTAAATAGTATATACATATATAACCCAAAAATTAATATGTATTAAATAGTATATACATATATATATGCAGAATAGTAACTAATTCAAAACTATAATTTGAGAGGCAAAAATAATAACACCAAAATTCTGTTAAAAGAATTATGCATTTATTTCTTGTGAATGAATTGTTATCTCAAAAGAGAGTATCTAATTCATTTATAGGATTCCAAACACCTTTTGGCCATTTGAAAAGACACATTTTCAATTTAAAAAGAAATGAAGCAAACACACCTTTCTAAGGGTAATAATGGTTCAAACTAGTGACCCACTATTCTACCGGTTTAATGTTATACTCGTTCAAATTAGCTAGTAATCACATCTGTTCAAACTAGTGACCTAAATTGAACCATTATACCGATTCAATGTTACACATGTTTAAACCAGGGTCTTTCCTGAGAACAAGCGGAAGGGTTGACCGCTTTGTGTCCCGATGGGGCCAATTTTTTTTCATATACAAGAGAAATAGAGTCCGTCATTGAAATTTTCTGGAGTTTGTAAAAATTTTGGATTGCTTCCTAATGTTTCAATTGGTTACAGGGTATTACTAACTATTCATGTGACAGTGGCATCTGTTGAAAGAAATTTTTCAAAGTTAAAATTGTTAAAAAATTACTTACGGTCGACTACGACACAAGAATGGTTAAATGAGTTCGCAACCATATGCATCGAGAAAGATATGTTGGATAAGCTTGATTTTGAACAATTGATTGAAGATTTTTTCTCTAGGAAATAGTAAAAAAAATATCTTTCAATGAATGTATTCTGATCATATATATTGTTGTATTCGAACTATTTAGTCGAACTTCTTATATATTTTGTTGTAGTTGAAATTCTCATATATTTTGTTGTAGGCAAACTATTATGTTTTAAGTTTCGAAAAATCACTTTTTTTATATAACTTATATTTTTTATTTATTTATTTTTACTTTTTTTTGTAAAGACTATATGTTTCGAAAAGGATCTCACTTTCATTTTTTTTCCTGAACCACCAAAATCTCAGAAACGATGACACATTTACTGTTAAATCAATGCATCTATTAATTATTAAAACAATATAATATATTTATTATATAACAGCAAATTTTAAAAATATCCAAAACAGGCAGCACTAGCAGGCAGCAGCAGTGATTTAGTAAAAAGAATCTTCTACTTGACTACTTGTGTTTTTGTTTTAGATATATGGGATCATCAACACACAGACAGAGTTTTAATTAAGTAGCAGAGGGAGAGAGAAGCGTGTTGCTGTCGGTTTGGAGGGAAAAGGAAATGGAAATAGGAATCAGAGGTCGCCATCTGGTCCCCTTAAACCCCCGCTCCTTTCTTTCTTTCTTTCTTTCTTTATTTTCTTTGTACAAACCTTACGCACTGACACCTAATTTACCATTACTTGCCTTCCCTTTCCTTCTATTCTCACGCCTACTCCTAGTCCTTTTCTTACTCCTGCACCCACTCACTGCTTCCTTCCCCACACCCTCCCGTTCCCTATTACTACTATCTATCTCTCTCTCTCTCTCTCTCTCTCTCTCTATATATATATATATATATATATATAGGTAATGTTTAATTTATGGTAGCTCATGCAATGTTTTAGTCTTTCAATTTGGCTAATTAACAAAGCTCTTCTTAAGCTATAGTTATTAATTTTAAGATATAATTAGTAGCGTAAAACTAATCTAAAATGTATAATTTTGTACTATTAATTGTAATTTGAGGGAGAATTTTAGTTAATATCTAAACTCATGAACGAAAACGTGACAGGTAGATAAACTGATCAACAAATTAATAATTTACATTATAGTATTATGTATATGTTTTGGTCTAAGATCAATTTATTTCAAATACATATTATTTAACTCAGACCAAAACAAAAAAAAAATATTGCATGTATTTGAATGTCCAAACACATCAAACTCCTCTAGTATCACAAACACTGCAAATTAGTAACGAAATAAATCCTATATATAGAGCATATGGAATTAAGCTACCGGTTGTTTTGCTCACTTCACTGGTGGTGATTCTACGAGGGAGGGCATTTTAGTCATGTAAGATTCACTATTTTGGAATAGTCGACACATTTAAGTCACGTGGGTTTGTTCCGTTTTAAGATGGACGTACACATTGTCTGCGAACCCACCCCAATATATATAAATAAGTCTACTCCCCATTCCCCAACACACAAATATATACATATATATATACGCACGCACAGAATATAGGAAGCGATCATATTGGCTTCTTAAGATGGTAGAGTGAAATGCAATCATACATATTGTGCTACAGCGATAATTTAGTCCATCGCTACAGCTGTGACGACAGTAACCTATCTATAGCGTCCGGACAGTTGTTTTCTTCCCCTTAATTAATTGACTTCCAGTAGCAATGAAGAAAGCTTATTCTTCTTTTTTCCTTCTTCTCTGAATCGCATTCAATGGATGGGTCAGGCATAGAAGCCACAGAGAAAATTGGTGACAGAGGAATCAACCAATTTTTTTAAGACTGATTATGATTATGAGAGAGTATATATATATATTCACAAATGTAGTATTAGATGAGGTTTAATTTGGCCTTCCCAATTATACTTGAAGGACTTTGATCAATCTACAAGAGTTATTTTTGTTAAAGTCGCATATTGCTTTCTTGATTAATTCCTTTAAGAAAATAATCTGACTATGTCATTAAATGTTAAATTTTAATTTGGCATATATAATTTGATCATATGAAATACTACTCCATATAATAAAGGATAAGTAGTATATATATATATATATATATATACCCTATGGACACAAGGAAGATTTTGAATTTCATGCATTAATTAGTTCGTGATAAAAATTAAGAGGCATGATCAATTACAGAGTACCAATTACATACAGCTATAAGTAGATGGGTATTCAAGAAACTTAGCTAGCTACCGGTATATAGCTTAGCTAGGTTTAGTCATGATAAATACAAACCTACTAGAAGGAATCGGCACTCCATTTTCCTGGTTGGTTGGTTGGTTGGTTGGATGGATGGATGGATGGTGGAAAATGAAATCTCATGGGGCGTAGCGTAGTGTGTTTAGTTAGTCCTTGGTTAAAAATATACTAGAGCTAGCACTAGTTAGTTCACGGGACACAGACTTGACGCTACATGTGTGTTAAATAAAGTGAGTAAATCTAATTCTAAAAATTAGGATGCGAGACAATGGGATATATATATATATATACTTGTATTAATTTTTAATACAGGCGGCGCTGAACTAGTGGACCCCTTCAAATTCAATGAATGAAAGATTCACGATCATCAGGACACTCGATGGATAGTACTTCTGTTTCAAACTTGTATAGCTTTCAATTGTAAATTAAATAGTACTCCTATCATGATCTACTTAATTCTGAATGTTAGTATTTTATTTTATAAATCAACTCTAAAAAGTTTCAAGTCATGTCTAATTTAAAATGAAGGGTATTAATAATTTTATCATCTTCTATGAAAGATTGAAAATGCATATTAATTTCAAGCTCTCATCTTTCTTTCTTTCTGAATATATAACCGTACTTCCATTGATCATATATATTATATATTTCAGAAGTGGTTAGCATGAAGTTAACTTTGATCAATTGATTAATACGAGCGGAAGATAATCTGTCACTCTGCGTATCAACATGATATTAGTCAATTGACTAACTTACCATGAAGTTAACTCGATAATAACCGGATGTATATATTTCACATTTAGCTTGAAAAGAAATTCTTAACTATTAACGTAGGCTTGCTTCTTACAGTAAAAGGCATTTTCAAAGTTACCGGCTGAATTGGTAAGTTAAAAGTACCGACGGGTAAACATGATTCCGTAAACTATGCAATGCAGTGCAGCACAAAAAATAAGAGAAGAGAAAAGACGTAGTAAGACAAACAAAGCAAAACCAGCTGGGTACCGGGCTATCGGACCCACAGACGATAGGAGGGACAAGGTAAGAAAGACGGAAACACATCACTTCTAATTAAAAAATTAAAATACTCAATTCACTTGCCGATGCACCACACACCATTATAATAAGATCACCTTGTAACATCTCAAGTATTTTTTCAACCAAACTGCTAGGAAAATATGAAAAGAACGCAACCTCGTGAGCATATCTGAGATGCAGAGATGAAATATACGGTTAATTGATGAAATCTAAGAAAGAATTTATACCTGATCAGCAAATTATTTTCTTTGAAGTTACAATTTGCTCACCGGTAAATGCTAGGCAGCAAAAGCAGAGTAATAAAGAACGTATACTTACTTTTCTAAACAATTAAACAAAACAATACTCACCTTAAATACTGAGTCGTAAATATTACAGGTAGAAAGAGGATACATACCAACTACTTGAGAACATCAAAATGCTTTCAAAGACGTGTATGTCGTATGATAAAACCCCAATTAAAACCCTTTTTTTACCTTTTGTTGTTACATCCTTCTGAGATCAGTGATAACACTTGCAACATACACCTTTCTTCGGCTTACTTCAAAGCCCCTCTTCTTCTTCGTGCTCTCAAATCACTGGGTATTATAGATACAGTATCTACACAGAGCCCGCCTTTGGAATGTGTACAATCTATCTGTTTCATTGAAAACCTCACTTCAGTTGCCAGATCTAACTCACTCACCATGAATTCACCTACCTTGTACTCTATCCAGCACCCACGCTTTTGATTTCCGTTTGAATCCTCTTGTTCATTTTCATCTAAAAAACACTCACTTGATGCTTGCTGACCATCTGAAGTAGACAGCTCAAATCGTACTGGCTTTACATCCCAACCATGGGTGTGCTCAAAATTACAAACACGCCGTCCAAGCCTTTTTGAAAATCTTCCCAGGTGAATCCTAAATGATAGAGTATAGATATCTGGAGGGAAAGGGAACTTCACCAATCCATCTACTTCAAACCACCATATTTGCTGCAAATAGGCCATAATCTGGAACCTGCAACCAGATAATGAAACAATAATACACTCAAATTTTCTTTGCAGAAGCAAAACTACCACAGCGAGCCGATTTAACAATTAGGCATTCGGTAAAATTGCCTTTAGTGGCACAAAGCCTCAAATAGAACGCCTGTTGCATCTTCCAAAACCATGAATAAGACAAAAAGGCAACAAGTAAAATAAGTATAGGAATAATATTCCAGTTCTATAAATTACTAGTGCCACATTCAAAATAAACTCCACTAGGCGAGTTGGATACATCAAAAGATTCCATTAGTATACACATACAATAGATTAAAAAATTGACTCTGACTAGATGAAAAAGCATCTACTCTTTCCAATGGCCTTTTGCTATTTTCAATGAACAATTGACTTCCCCCTGAAATTATATCAAAAATCAATCCACATTTTCCTCACTCTAAAGTCAGTCAGAGAACGAGTACAACTGTACAAGTACCACTATTTAACACTTACAAGCTGCATAATATACATACACACACACACACACAATACGAACGAATACTTGAACCAAAAACATGAAGAGGAAAACAGAAGAAATAATGCTACACAGCACAAACACTATCTAGCTCGATTTCTGAAGCAACCCCCGCAACAAAGATCCACACAAGTCCAAAAAATAACTTTCACGGACTCAAATTTTCTTGTTTCGCATGATTTAATGAAAAAGACATGAGGTTCGACTCCTAAAACACCCTGCCTTCTTATAGGGATCCAAACTGCTCGTCACATGTTCTTCTACTTGCACCCAATTCTCAACAAGGAGGTCGGAAGAGCATAGCCTAATGCCATGCAAACAAACTATCCTAGAATCTGGTCCAGTCTATGAAAATTTGAAATGTGAAGCCACTGTCACCTTCTAGCAAAGGGAAGAAAGCATTACTGCCAGTATTTTCTAGCAAGGATTGTTACCACCTTAACTATAAGGGAATTATCTTTTTACTTCCATTGATATTTAGTGTTTGTTAGACCTTATACTCTTCACCTTTTCTTTTTTGATAGGTAAATTTGGCCAGGTATGGTGACAGTAATTCATAACTATAGCATGTACAACATCGTTATAACGAAAGATATTGAGTGAAAGAACCATATCTTAAACATTACAGTTAATTCAAATCCAAAGCAGATATTTCATTTGGTGGAGCAGTTTGATGGGCCAAAACCAATTTTTAATTATAAAAATAAACATTTTCAGGAGTGTTTGAAATATTACAAAAGTGCTTTTAGCAGTAGAGGTTTTGAGTGTAAATACAATTTTGGAAGAAGGTAAAAGTATTTGAAAGTGCGTTTACATATAAATTTGAAAATATCTTTAGAAATAGAGTTTAAAATTATTTATCAAATGCTAAGTGACAAATGAAAGCACTTTTTTCTACAACTCTACTAGTAAAAGTGCTTCATCTCACCGCAACACTCCGCCAAACACGCACTACACTAACTAGATCCAGAAAAAAAATTTAGCAAATACATCAAATAGCCTTGACATCTACAGAATATTTGACTATTACAACATCGTAAATATCAATATTGTTTCATTCAAAAGGCTTAATATTTTGTGGAACAAAGACAACAAAAACAAAATTTCAATGTACAAATAACACCACAAAAGCAGATTACTTTTTTAGATTCCCCTATTTAGCAAACAACTTTTTGAAAGCTATATAAACTACGGAAAAAACAGTAGAAGGTTCCCAAATGTCTTTTGACTGAATGATGTTCAATTGGGCTGTGAGGTTTGGGATGAAGGATGAAGGATGAAGGATGAAGGAGAGGGAAAAGAAACAGACAACACAGAGACAATTAAAGCATAAAATCATTCCAGTTTAAATAAGGAAAGATAAGTAAATGATGGTGTGTGGGACTAAATTTTGATAGCATTCACTCATTTATCAACATTGCACCGCAATTTCAAATTTATTAGTAAAATTATTAGTAACTTAACACTGAAAGTAGACTTAGTTAACTAAAGGGTCCTAACATCGCATAATCAATGTCACATCAAGCAAAAATATATAGATAACTGTATCAGATTTAGATTGTTGGAATCTTACCTAGATTCCTCTGTAGGAATCCAGTTCCAGTATCTCCGATCTTCGATTCCAGTTATTGTCAATGCCCTTGCTGATATTGACATGCAAACTCTTCCAGTGATCCTATCCAACCAAACTTCCTGTAGAATCTCTATCGTCAGAAAATGCATAATATTAAATACACCAGCACTTCAGTTCAAAAATTAAGCTGCCCTGCAACAGGATCTTTTACCAAAAGATTAGATCACAGTACCGAATAAACAAAAAAAAATCTAAAGCAAATGACAACAATACTAGCCACAAAATTGAAAATAGCCCAAACTCTGGTTTCTCTCATGCATCAAAATAAAAATAAAGAGAAACAAATATTGAGAAAGAACTAGTATTCCAAAACCTGCCGTCCAGCAAGTACTAAATTACATATGCAACAATTCCTAAAAATAAAAGAAGAACTGAAAGAACCAAGTTAATCAATAGTCTACAACCTTAAATTTCAAATTCTCCCATAAAGTGATTATCCTAAAGTCCCCCAATAACCGGCTGCAAACAGAAAAGAATTAAATGCCCAATCCCTAATTCGTAAAAAAAAAACTGAGAGAATAGTACCAAAAGCCTGAAACCAATAATAAAAATGGCCCAAGATTCTCAGTTTCAATCTTAATCCTCAAAATTAAAAGCTCAAAATAACAAAACTAAATTAAAGAACTCAACCAAAACCCTAACTAATGTTTAAAAAAAATACCCAGTACTCCAAACATTCTAATCCATAAACAAACTGACCCCAAATTCAATATGCGTCAACAGAACAAACAATCAATAGCAAAGAAAATGATGTATATAGATAATAAAAACCACATGCCTTGTTGCCGTCGTCGAAAGGAACGGGGCGAGAAAGGATTGCAAATATGTCCTTTTTGCAGAGATGCTGGTACCTCTCCGGAGGCATTACGTCGAGCAGATCTTGGTAATTAGGGGGTAGCTTAGACTCCCATACGGAGTCGGAGGAAGCGGCGCCGCGGAACGCCCGATTGAGGCGGGCGAGATTGCAAATCTCCGGCGGGGTTAAATACAAGAAAACGCATGCCACGCAGCTCTCCGGTATGTCTCCCAGCCCTGGTCCTCCGTTAGCCGAACCATCGGCGGTCAGGTTCGACAGCGAGGTCCCCATCGTACACCCGACCACTATTAAATTTATGTTTCCTCTGCTTGTTGAAATATTGGTTGTATTATCATTTGCTTGATTGCTTTGCAATTAAAGCGGCGTCGCCGTCGTGGACGGGGTGGGGTTGTTGTGGTGAGAAGGAAATGAATGATGATGATACGTGGGGTGAGACCGGGAGTGACAGAGAAAGAAGCTTGGTGGGAAAGTTTGGAAGGTGATCAAAGACTGGCAATGAGAGACAGCAAAAAGAGAAAATTGGTGTTTTTTATTGCCTGGTTATGACTACTACTTTATACTTTATAGAAAGGAGACGAGGGGGTGTTTGCTTTGTCAAATTTTATTAATTTATGAAAATTAATATTTTTGAGTCTTAAAATAATATTTTTATATGAGTTCTTCAATTATAGAGGTGAGATCTATTCATTATTCATATAAGAATAATTATATAAAAATATTAATTTTTTATGTGAAAATATCAATTTACTTAATTTATTACTCCTCCTTTCCCAAACTTTTGAATATATATTTGTAAAACTATGTTAAAATTAATTTTTAATATTGGTTAGAAGTGTAGTAATATGGTATAGTAATACCCAATCAGTTAAAAATAAAAATGATGATATATTAAGAATTTTATGTAATTTGAAAATATAAATATATATCACTAATTTTGTGTAGATGAAATATATTAGTATAAGATATCCGTACGTGTGATATATCGAATAGAATATCTAAACTTTTATAAAATGTTTATCTAGATCTATGAAACAAATTAAAAAACGATATGAACGAATATAAGACAATGTAAACTTGTGTATTTACTTTGAAGTCGTGGACTAATAAAGTCAGTCATTGACATCCAAAAATTTGTATAGCTAGGTTTATTTGGAGACTCTTGAGTCGTTAAATAAGTCTCTTTATTTTTCATAAATTTTTCATATATTTTTCATCATTCTGTTCAATAAATAATACTGTTTCATCTACATTTACGTTTGGAATATACTGCTGATAAAAGGAGAACATCCTTTACGGTAGGTTGGCTAGAACAAGCCGAAGAGTTACTGGTCTGAGTGTTCAGAGTAGGTGTTACCATTGAAACCTTACCAGAATCAGTCCAAACAGCATTCAAGGTAAATAGAGATTTATCCATGTCCAAATTATTTGCCCACTTTATAATCTGTTTCAGTATCCCTTGGATTTGAAAATGGGATTTCCGGTGTGATTATCAGAATAAGATATTCTTTACCAAATGGTGAGATAAAGGTCATTAAATTTATCTAAATTATAAAATCTTTTAAATGATCATTCCAGCGTCTGAAATATATATATATATATATATATATATATATATATATATATATATATATATGTGTGTGTGTGTGTGTGTGTGTTGAATATCCATTAGAAAATCTTTTCAAGATTATGTTTTTTAAGTTACATATTTGCAAATAAGTTAGATTTATAAACATGATAAGAAAAAATTAAGTGCATCAATAGAAGATAGATTAATTCTACTACAATATTTGGTGCGTAAGACTATGTGGAATTGTATTTAGTAAAAGTGATACTGAATAATAATAGGAGTTAAAACTATTTAGGAAAGTCCAACAAATAAATGGAGAGAAAATTAAGGAATTGAATACAGTTACTAAAATAGAGTATTTAAATTACGATAATAATTATGAAATTGAAATTTTTTAAGTTTGGAAAATAGAATATAATTGAATTTTAATATGAAGATACTAAAATAGTCCAACTATTTTGCTCTCACTTTATAATATATATATATATATATATATATATATATATATATATATATATATATATATATAACTAGTTAGTAATGTTAGAGACAAAAGTTGTACACAAATAATATTAAAAAAAGATAAAAAATAAGAAGGACGATCAGATGTTTTACACATTTTTATTGTTAAGCAATACATGCGTCTTATTTTTTGTGCATACCTTTTTTTGTACAATTTGTACACTTAGTATTATTCATAACAATAGTGAGATTTTTGTCTAATCCTATGTTTGAAACTTAAAAAACACAAAGAGAATTAAACAAAGAAAGGAGCACATTAATAAATAGGGAAATGATATTTTTACGTATAATTTTAATATTTTTGCATGTGCTCCTCTCACATAAAGGTGAGATCCATCGTACTCTTTTATGAGAGGAGATCATATAAAAATATCAAAATTATATATGGAAATAGTACTCCCCTAAAAAATATGTTTAATAACTATTGTAATGAATATTAAGTATAATTATAAATACTTCTAAAAAATCTATTATCAATGATAATGTTAGAATACGATATAATGTAATAGATGGTTAAGCAATCATCAATAAAATTTAAAGTTTTAAATTTTATTTTAGCTTCTATTTCTTTTATTTTCTCAAAATATCCAAGCTCAATGTATTAATGTAAATGAAATAAACAAGAAATGTACTAAAGTTCTAATAATAATAATAATATTATAATTAAAATATATATAACACCCCAGTTTCATATCAAAATATATGAGAAAAATTTGTATGTGTATAAGAAATTAAGTTGTTATCAATAATACTTTCAAGTCATGAGTTTTTGGGTGAGTTTGTGGTGGGTTAAGATGATCCAAGAAGATACTATTGGAGCAGTAGTTTGAGACTTTATTTTGATGGATTCGATTCGATTCGAACTTGGGATTTGACCCAAGATTTGTTTCGGACTTGGGATTTGACCCGGGTTGTTACATATGGTATCAGAGCCAACTCTAGAAAGCTCAGGTCGGGTCATTCGATCGGGTTGTCAAAGGTGGGGACATGAATGCTGGTGGTATTATTCCACAACGGAGGTCTGGATGAGGGGACACGAAGCCAGCAGGTATTATCCCACAATAGCTAGAGAGGTAAATATTTATGGACCGTGGGTGTGATCAGTTCTGACGGGGACATCAAGAGGTGGGGACACGAAGCCAACCGGTATTACCTCAGTCCTACATCAAAAGATATGGGAAAAATTTGTTTATATACAAGAAGTTAAATTACTATTAATAGTACCTTCAAGTCATGACCTTCGGGTGAGTCTGAGCTAAGATGAACCAAGAAAATTTTATTGGGCCAATAGTTGAAGACCTTATTTTGATAGATTCGATTCGAATTTAGAATTTGACCTAAAATTTATTCTGAACTCAAAATTTGATCCGAAATATTACGATCTACGTTTTTCTATTTTTGTGTAAAGACGGTTATTGTACATCATGCAGAAGTATAAGATAATAAGACATGATATTATATAGAACACTCAAAATCATTGGCATTAGCAGATAATTTATCATATTAATTTATAAATTAGGAAAGTGACAAGTTTAAGCATGTAATGTAATATGAAATAACATGGGTATTTTACTTTTCCTCTCACGACGTAGCATGGTTATAATAAATTAGGAAAGTGACAAATTTAAGCAAGGTTAGCTTTAGAGGTGTACAAAAAGTCTACATCCCGTGGCCTAATTTAGGTCCGGGCTTGGTCAGTCTGGTCAAAATCTAGCTTGGTTAAGATTTGGATCAGTCAAATTCGACTTAAAAATTTTAAAGAGATTGTAGTTTGAAGAGAAAAACTCAGTTCGGCACAAAAAACTCGGTCTGGACCTCAGCCTGATCTGACGTCAAGGCCGAGACTATTAGCTCTCTTTCTTAGCACTTTGTAATTATTAATTACATTCAACTGATTCAAGAAATAAGTAAGCAAAACAATTCTTTCATGCAAAATTACTTAATATCATAATAATTATCATTATTACTTTAATGTATGATCTTATGAAATATTATTAGAATCTAATATCTTCACATTAACATTAATAAATAACCAATATTTGTATTGAAGTAATTAATGCCTAAATATAAGCCTCTTCCTAATTTTTTAAGCATTACTTAAAGTCATATATACATTGATCATTCATTCATTTAGGACTTTGAGAAAAACAAATAATTACAAAGGAACCATAGACATACTATAGAAATCCTTGTTCTATAGGTGATTGTATTAAATATTTAATATTAAAAGTTAGTTGATTAAATATTAATAATAAGTTAGTTTCTTGTAAATACTAATATTTAACATTAAAATTTTATTAGTATTATTTGCTACTTTTAATCTTATATATTAACATTAATTAAAACTAACTTTTAATGTTAAATATTAATAATAAGTTAGAATCTTATAAATACTCTACTTATTCATTAAAGTTTTCATTTATACAAAAAAAAAAGTTCGTTTATATTTTATAACTTATATTTTTAATGTTACCATTAAAAGTAAAATAAAATGGTTGGATCAACCGGAACAGATCGACCGGATCCTGACCTATAAGCCTAAACAAACCATGTTTTTATGATTTTTCAAACCAAAAGTCAAGGCTTGACATGGCTTGATCAACGAACAAGACATGTCAATCCCAAGTCGGACCAGACCAAGTAAATCTGTTGTGCATTCCTAGTTAGCTTTAATTTAGTAGTTGCGTTTTTCTTTTATTTATTTGACACGAACTTATTTGTCAAGTGATAAATTTTATTTTTAATACATAACTTATTATAGATAAGTCATTCCAAATAAGTAATGGGAGGATTTATGCCACTATAATTATATGTATCACTTGTCACATATTAATTTAGATGATCTTGATTATCAAAAATATGTATTTATCACTAGTTTAAAGATTTATTTTTATTACTTGTAGATTATCTAAAACTATTGAGCGTAATTGTATGAATTTTTATTGAAGTAAAAATTATTATATCGTAAATTGATTTAAACTTGGGAGACAAAAAATATTTAGTCTTTTTATATATTCATAGAAATATTTTGACTCATAATATACAGAGACTTGTTATGTATTAAATTTACGTCAAATTATAATTACGAAATTTATCAATACAAAATTATAGATAGATCTCACTTATTACATATCTTTTTTAAAAAATTATTATTAATATTTATTTATATAATTGACGATCAAAAAATAAATATAAACATTCACAATATATATATATATATATAACACAAAAAGATATCATAATATAATTGGTAAGTTATACTAATATATGATATTTTCTTATGGTAATATAAAGAAAACAAATATGGTGGTCACCACCGGTCACAAACACGTGTATTCATGGAATGGAATGGAATGGAAATATGCTTTTCAAAAATAATAGGAATTTGAGCTTATGTTTGGCCTCACTCCTAATTAGGAAGGCCCGCGATCTGCGACATGACTTTAGTTTGGTTTGACTCTATTTGGTCAAACTCAAGGTTTGGATCGATCTGGTCCGACTTTGAAAGCTTCAAAATAACGTTTCTTTAAAACAGAAATTTGGTTTGTTCTATAAAAAAGCTTGATCTGCCTTGGTCCGGTCTTGTTTGCTCCGGTCTGATACGATTCTTTATTCAGTTATTTTTAATTTTTAAAATTTTAAAGTTATAATTATTTATTAATAAAGGATAAATTTTTACTTATTTATTATTGTAATTTGTAAATTATAATACATTAGTTTTAATTAATACATCAATAAAGTTTAAAGTTTTAATTATTCATTATTATTTTTTTATAAATATATTTAATTAATATACATTTTCAATGAATAGAAAAAGTTAGTATATTTAATATTAATAATAAGTTAGTCTATTGTAAATACTAAATTATTAATATTTAATATTAAAAGTTTATTAATATTTCTTGCTACTTTTAATGTTAAATATTAATATTAATTAATACATCAATAAACTAACTTTCAATATTAAATATAAAAAAATAAGTTAGTTTCTTATAAATACTCAAGTTCTTCATTAATTTGGATATGCTAAATTCTTAAGGGGATTTATGGTTATTTTTTAAGTATTATGTTGTAGCGATTTAAAGAATAATTTCATGGAGCAATTAGAAAATCAATTAAAAATAATACTTGAGATATAACTATGTAAATGTTTAATGATAATAAAGAAAAAGATATATATACGTGTAATCTAAATTGTAATCAAAATATAAAATATATTTTCGAATTCTAATCACTGGAGTTTGGAAATATGGTCCAGGAGAATGTAAAATAAGTAATGGAAGATGAATTGGACGTGTCAGTTGTACGCAAGAGCGTGTCGATTGGGAGTTTAGGTTAGACAAGTTGGGCATTCACGTTCGTGATCGTGCAAATGTCTTTAACGACTTAAAATATTGTTCTATGCTATAAAAGACGAACATTAGTAAACATAAAATACTTAACCTAAATTAAAGAGTGTTATGAAAGATTATAGGATCGTGCTAAGCATATGCAAAGGCATATGGTTTGGGCGTTCGTATAAAGGTTATGTTGGACGTACGGTGAATGAACGTCAAAACGCTATGACAAGTAATAACAAACTTGAAAAGTACTCTGAGTCTAATAACATGGACATGAAAAGTAATAAGTAGTGTTAATGTAAACCAAACTTGGTGTCGTTATGTGTCTAATTGGCGTGTTATGGTTAATGTAAATATTTAGGACATTTGAAGAACGAATATCGTCAAGATTATAAAGAACACTAAAGACAAGTTTTTAATCTTGTACAAGTTTTACTTGTGGCAAGTTTCTAACTTTTGTATAAACTTTATGTTATGCAAGTTGTTTCTGTAGGAAGTATAACTTTGGTGTTATGCGAGTTGTTTAACTATTGTCTATAATTTATTAGGCGAGTTGTTTACTTCATTTGATTTTGTTCATATGAAGTTGTATGATATGTTAAAACTAAGTATACATTGTTCTTGCATGAATATATGTATTCCTTACTTGTACAAATCTTTTAGTATTTGTACAAATGTTTAAGACATGCTATGACATTAACTGTTTAAGAGAGAGTCAAAGCCATTTGTTTCGGCTAGACAAATATTAAAATATTTTGTCGATTTATTTATAATTAAATCTTTCAAAATATTATTGATGTTATCCTAAACTAATTGATTTGGTAAGGATTCAAAGGTAAGCCTGAGGAAAAATAAACGAAAGGTTTTTAGTCGAGTTTTCGACTGACACACAAGGTTGCCAAAATTTTAAACGCAAGTGTCGTTTAACGGATGAGTGTTGTACAACACAGGGTACTATAGGCTGATCACCTAGACGTACTCGTAAGTGATATCAGACTTACGTCCTTAGTGTTGGGGTTGTCCTTTTCAAGTAAAGTAAAAAGGAAAGTTCATGGTCTTTTAACCAACTCATAATTTAAAGGACTGTTATGTTATCTGGTAATGTTTTAAAGGAAATAAAAGTGTTATTTTGTTATTTATAGTACTTTATAAATATTTGTTCATTTATTGAACAGAAATCATATGATTCTTAATTTTGTTGTTATTAATTTGTTATACTTGTTGAGCAATTTAATACTCATATTTGCTTAAACTATATGATTTTAGCTAAGGTCAAACGTATCGAAGAGTCCAGTAAGGATAAGAGGAAGAACTATAAAATCTGGTAATAGATTAATATTACTATGTAATATGTAATATTATGATTTGATGAACATGTAATGATTACAGAATTTGAGATTAGAAGGATGTGATGTAATAATTTTTAATTACATTCATGTCATTAAGCTTATATAGCTAGTTATGTGTAGATATTGTAGTATCGTGCAACACCGAACTCGAGTTTGAAGGTATCCGAAATTGGGGGCGTCACATGTCTGGTCTAATCTAGCCTGCATGTATAATCAAACTATAACCTAACGACTAAGGGGGTGTTTGATAAAAACTGAATGAATCTGAATCTGAATGAACTGAATTTGAATGAAAAAAATTATTTGATAATTGGCATGTCTGAAATATCTAAATAATAAATTTTTATTATTTCTCTAAAAGATTCAAAATTGTTATAAATGTATTTAATATTACTTAATATAATAGTTAATATTGTAAAAAAACAAAAATAAATAAATTCATTCAGCCTTCATTCAACCAACAAAATGACACTAAACCGTTCAATCCAAATCGACTGAATGACTGAGCTGAGCGATTCAGCCGTTCAAACTTAAACAAATAACCTCTAAGACTTGACATAATAGGCCTAAGTTAATAGCTTGATCTAATTTGGTCAAAGTATAAGGCCTAATAGGCCCAGGTCAAGCCGGACCAAGGCAACTTGTTGTCTACTCCTAACACACTTTTACCTTCGAAGTCCTTATCTTTTGTTTGTGATTTGTGACCACACCTCATGGGATCGATGGCCCGCCCTTTTCTTTCTACTTTAATATGTTCACCGACTAGAGAGAGCTAAGAGTGAAAATTATTGAATCTCACGATTTAAAAATTAAGTATTTACATCTTAACCTAAATTAAATAAGTACGGAAGTCATTTTGAGTATAATAAAAAAAACAACGGGCTGACTGTACTTGTAATTAAGAATGAAATTAATGACAATTGAAAATTTTATATTAATTTATAATTTAGAAATATATATATAAATTTCAAATTAAATGAATTAATTTGTTTGGTCAGTGGCCACAACTCACCCTTGTTAAGTGTTGATAGTTGATACACCAATTTGATAACTTAGTATGGTAAGTGTGTCAAATGTTAATAGAGGTGGCATTAAAATTTAACTTTTATAATTTTGACCGCTCAATTATTCATGAGTATCTCTAATTTCAAAAAAAAAAACCACGAGAAATTTACGAATATATATAAATTTTATTGTCATTTACGTAAATGATCATTAATAATAAATTTTTTTAAAATATTTATAATATAATAAATCACCCTTATAATCATATCAAATTTTATGTATTTAATATATTTTGCAATTTCAATAACTCACCTCACTTCTTGGTCTTCGACCTTCTTAATCACTACCGCGTCATATAAACAAAGATTTCATGCAGCTAAATAAAGTGTATATATATAGGTTCCCATCCGTAATAACCAGTTGCCACATATATTATTTCAGCAACCATAATATACACCGTTAATATCGAGATTGGATGACCCAGATTGAAATTAATTTCCTCATGCCTCTAGAGGCCCTAGCGACAACAACATGTCTTCTAGCTGCACGTCAAATTACGACAAAGTTCCTCATTTGCCCCTCAGTTCCACGTGCTACACTAGCTGCCGCTGCAAGCTCTGGCAGCAGTGTAGATAATAAGCCTCATTCCCTCATGCTAGATTGCCTTGTCCCTTTTTTTGTCCCTCATGCTCTGGCAATGCAGAATGTACGTTGTGCTTTTTTTTTTGTTTGCTTTTCAGTTGATTTTGGTTCGGCAATAGCAAAATGTATGCAACTTGTGCAAAGTCGTTGGGTGTAGGGAAAATTTGCAATTCAGTTGATTTTGGTTAGGACAGTCGAGAGATAATCTCTATCTATGTGTCAGTACTGTATTGGTTAATTGACCAACTTATAATGAAATTAACTTCTTGGTAATTGGATCCGCTCGAAAAGTATGGTACTCACTTGGTTGAAGCAACATGGAATCACTAGGTTTGACATCATTCATAAATCATAATTTGATTTTTCCTGAATTTCACATAATGATTTTGATAGAGAAGGGTGCTAATGAATTAGTGCAAAGATTATAAAAATGGGTATGATAAATTATTAGGTGTGTGCCCTTGCAAGTGTTGATCATGCTTAGGCTTCAAATAAGTTATCTTAATTTCGCTTTGAAAGTTGTATCAATTTTTATTCAAGTTATTTATAGGTTCACTAAATACTAGTTTGATGGCTCTGCCATTCTCCACATTGTACCACCATCTTTTGTTTTAAAAATCAATATCTAATTTGAGGTACTTTGCAGATAATCTTGTTGCTCCACAAAGTTATATTGCCGCGACAGATAGTGTAACACGTTGGACCGATAGATAAATAAGGAACTTTGTCGTAATTTGTCGTGAGTTAGAAGTCATGTTGTTGTTGCTAAAGTCAGGCTTTAACGGTCGTGAAAATTAATTTTAATCTGAGTCATCCAATCTCGAGATCAATGATACTGATTATGATTACTGAAATAGTGTCGATACAACCGATTACAGATACTTGCGGGGTGCCGAATCTGCTAAAACTAATTGTGTTTTTTTAGCTCAGCAAATTTGAAGCCAATCTAATCTTTAGCTCAGGGTCCACATCTTCCAGTTGTCACTATTACGTATAAAGTCTTCCTCTAAATAATTAAATTAAAATTGTCCATGAGCCAAAGTCTTGGTTCGTTTTTAAATTTGTTCATTACTTATTATTCCTTTCATTAGTTCATCTCTTTGTGACAAGTAACAATCATTATTTTAACAATATCCCACATAAATAAGAATGATCTAACATAGTTAACCCACATTTTGTCCGTCCTTAACTGATGACGTGATTTTAGTTATATTTACAACTTAAGTTTTATTTATTTATTAATATATCAATAGCTGATATGGCGGAGCCAACTCAGCCTGTCCCAACCTCGGTCACCAAATGCCCGTCGTCTCAGAATTATTGTTATATTTATCTATTATCTAACCGTCCTTCTAGGGGATATTTTCTAGCGACAATATGTACAATTATATTTTTTATATGTATTTAAATTATATTTAAATTATTATTTTTTATAAAAATTTCAGTTGAAATAAATACTATATATTTTTTAAAAAGTGCTACAAAAAAAAATCCCAAAAAAAAAAAAGTAGCTACAAATTGTCCACCAAGACGTATTGATTATCTAATGCCCGGAGGGAGGTTTTATCCCAAACCAATCTCTTTTTCTTTTCAAAAAAAAACAAAATTTTGTTATCACAAGTTGGAAAATATTATAGCTATATTATTAAATTGATTAAATATATATATTTTTTAAATAATTATATTGTAATATTATTTATCTTATTCAATATTTTAGACAATTTTTTTCATATTCATTGTATTAGCCGACACGAAAATTGGTTGTGTGAACATATTTTATATGGATCATATCATATATCATATGTGAAGTCCCCAAAATAGGTATATATCACCTATTCTGAGTCACAAAATACATGGTACAGAAATAACTACAACATCATTACTACAATTGTCGTGCAAAATATGACAACGCATAAACTGTGAGTTTAAATACAAATATTGTCTTCTAGACAATATTCACACTTAAATAAGTCCTCATTACAATTATTAAAATACTATTTTATAAAATAGTGAGGACTGCTAACACAACTGACTGAAAACATCGCTACACACCTCGACTGGTTCCCGCTATATTCTCGCCTCCTGAGAAAAATGGAACAAAAAGAAAAATGGTGAGCTCAACTAGCTCAGTAAAGAATATCATGACTAAGATAATATACAACAAATTATCATTAGTCTTTAACAGGGAAAAATCTGATAAAATATAATGGACAACAAGTTTTAGATCAACAGTTGCAGCGGAAACAACAATCAATTAGAAGAGTCAAGTAGAGAATGAATTCTACTATCTTCTAAGATTTAAAAGTCAATCATCAATATTTTATCCGTGTAACATCAATTAATATACATCTTAAATCAAATATTCATCCTTGCACTACAGGCCAAAGATATTCATTTGTATCACCAGTTGGTCATTTTTATCTAATCAACACCTGTTTATCTTTGCACTACAAGACAAAGATATTCATCAGTTAATCATTCATCTTTGTAATATAGGCCAAAGATATTCATTAATATCATCATTTAGGACTGAGGATGATAAAAAATATCTTAAAGAAAACGAATCCAGTGAGACAAAAGGACAAATATTAGGGATTCGTACTACAATTTATTTAAGTTCAAAAACGCTCCATAATAAATCATAGTGGAGTAAAATTAAAGAATGAAGATCAAAATATGGATACAATCAAATATAGTAACCATAATAGACATCTTGGACAAAGAAGAAAAAATTTTATTTTTCTGTGAATAGTGTCGTATTCGTGAATAGTGTCGTATACGTGAATAGTAATCTCGACACAAAAAGGTAGAAATTTCACAATAAAGTTCATATCAACATTTCAGCATAATAATATTGAAGAAAATAATATCATTTACGATGAAAATAACATCCTTTACCTCAAAAGAACAGTACTTCTGGTTGAAATATCAGGTATAAGGCCGAAGGAAACTTGTACTGAATAGAAACTCTCAAAGTATCTAAATACTCACAAAAATACGCTCGATAATATAGAGAGAGAAAACTTGTTTCTGGTGTGATTTTCAATTCTAACTAAGCACCCTATTTATAGAAAAATGCTTAGAACGCCAAAGCAGACTAACCTGCTACTATTTGCGTCCACTACTTTTGAAATAAAATTTTAGCACATTTCTTACCAACCAAAAGTGGGGTCCACCAATTCTAAAAATTTCCAAAATATTTTAAATAATCAGTAACTTCAATAATTCATAATAAATAGTCATTTTATCAAAAAAATTTGAATCTCATGTCTATTCCATAGAAAATTTAATTATCTACAACTTTGTAGAAGAAAATTTTTCTAAATTCCAAAAAAAAAAAATACCCGAAATCCACATACGGATGATTTTTAATACCTCTATTCTGACAAAATACTGATAAAATACCTCAGCATTAATTTCACATAAAATAAATATTTTTTTATCATATAAATCAATAATTAATTATTCACAAATAATATTACAGAATCACAATTATGACAACCAGGTCGTTCTAAGGAAAGAGGGGGCTTTCCGATAAGAATTTTTTCTAGGACACAAAGTCTTAATAGATCTTCAAGAGTTTGAATAGTCCTCTCTGATTGTCCGTCCGTTTGAGGATGGTATGCTGAACTGAATCGTAAATCCGTGCCCATAGCTTTCTGCAAGCTAACCCAAAATCGTGAAGTGAATCTTGGGTCACGATCCGAAACTATGGATACTGGCATGCCATGCAATCTCACAATCTCGTTCACGTACATACTAGCAAGACGTTCAAGAGAATAAGTCTCACGTATCGGCAAGAAATGAGCGGACTTGGTTAATCTATCAACAATAACCCAAATAGCATCTATGCCTTGAGAAACCTTGGGAAGACCCGTAACAAAATCCATAGTAATGTGTTCCCACTTCCATTTCGGAATCTCAAGTGGTTGCAATGGACCCTTTGGTACTTGATGCTCCGCCTTTACACGTTGACAAGTTAAACACCTCGAGATAAACTCCGCGATCTCTCTTTTCATATTGCTCCACCAAAATGTATGTCGAAGATCGTGATACATTTTGGTACTCCCAGGATGGATTGCAAACGGTGTGTTGTGTGCCTCCATCATTATTCTATGCTTCAAGTCAAAATCGTTAGGAACACAAAGTCTGGGGTTGACTCGAAGTATTCCTTCTTCATCGATTCTTGCTTCTGGAATAGCACCTTCTTGCACTTTCTTCTTCATACGCATCAGCTCTATATCCGTAGCTTGAGCAGCTTTAACTTTATCGATTAAAGTCGGTTCTACTCGTATAATTGATATCATTATGTGGGTACTTGGAGCCTTCATCTCTATCTCCATCCTTTGCAAGTCATACAAAATGGGCCTTTGTGTTAACAACATTGCACTCGTACCCGCATATGATCTTCTACTCAATGCGTCAGCTACTACGTTTGCTTTTCCAGGATGGTATTGGATGGTATGATCGTAATCTTTCAACAGCTCAAGCCAACGTCGTTGCCGCATGTTGAGTTCCTTTTGGGTGAAGAAATATTTGAGGCTTTTATGATCTGTATAGATCTCCACTTTCTCCCCATACAGGTAGTGTCTCCAGATCTTCAACGCAAAAACGACTGCTGCCAACTCCAAATCATGAGTAGGATAATTCCTCTCATATTCTTTGAGTTGTCGTGAGGTATAGGCTATGACTTTCCCATGTTGCATGAGAACACACCCTAACCCTTTGCCTGAAGCATCGCTGTAGATAACAAATCCATCCGAACCAAATGGTATTGTCAAAACAGGTGCCGAAATGAGTCTCCTCTTGAGTTCTTGAAAACTCTTCTCGCATTCCTCACTCCATACGAATTTTGTATCTTTCCGAGTCAGCTGAGTTAACGGAGTAGCGATTCGAGAAAATCCTTTTACAAATCTCCGATAATAACTAGCTTATCCTATAAAGCTACGTACTTCGATTACTGACTTAGGTTGCTCTCAACTGTGACTCATATCCCAATCTTGGATAGCACGTCACAATGACACCTATCAGTTTACTACCGCACGAATATGGCGTCCCCTACGGAGAGTCTGGCTTTGGTGCATTCTACAAAGGAAGTCACCAGATAGAGGCTCGGTTATCAACTTCTATAGTTGGGTTTTTAACTCCTGAAGTTCAATAGGAGCCATTCGATATGAGATTTTGGAAGTGAGTTTTGTACCAGATTCAAAGATGATACAAATTTCAATATCACGCGTAGGCCAAGAAATTCTTCAGGAAATACGTCAGGAATTTTACTAACAACAGAAATATCATTCAATTCTGACGTATTTTGTTCAAGTCCATGACATGGCTAAGAAATCTTGACATCCGTTTTTCAATAAACGAATGACTTTACGGCTTGATATGAAAGAGTTTGACTTCAATGGTTTGGTTGCTTGAATTCGAATAACAGGTTGCTTAGGAATATGAAAACTAACAACCTTACGAAAGCAATCAATTTTGGCATGATGAGTAGTTAACCAATCAATTCCTAAAATCACATCAAAAGCAAGTATCTTTAAAGAGATAAGATCAACAGATAATGTGATAGTGCCAACTTGGATCATGCAAGATTTATAAACAGTGGACCTAACGGAGTTTCAACAGATAAGTCAAAGTCCAATTTTTCCGGAGTCAAGTTTAAACGTTGAGCACAAGCAGGAGAAATAAATGAATGGGTAGAACTGGTATCTAATAAGGTATAGACTTCGCAAAAAAAATTTATAATTAACTAACCCGTGCTAACTTCGTTCGGGTTCCTCGCATTCTGACCAGTCACGAAAAACGCTCTTCCAGGAACCGCTGATTTCGACTTATCCGGGACAACTTTTGGAGTCACCATCCCCGCTGAACTTGGTTTTGCTACAGAACACTCTCGAGCTATATGACCCTCCTTTCCACAGTTATAACATACCTTGGATTGTTGTGGGCAGTTTGGGCTGATATGTCCCTCTTTCCCACATTTGTAACATACGACCGGTAGTCGTTCTCATCCCCTAGAAACAGTTGATGTTTGTGCTGACGTCTTCACGTTATCATTGTTGTACATTCTCTTCTTGAAATCTCCTCCCGACTCGCTCTTTCTATTATCACGACCATGATTACCACTAGAGTGGTTACCGCTTTTGTCCGAATGTTTTCCTCCCTGTTGGTTTTCATTGCTTCGATGACTGCCGCCACCGGTATGACCCTGGTTGTGGTCCCTCGGTTGCACATACTCATTATCTCGCTCTAATAATTGAGCCCTGTTTACAACATCTGAATATAAAGAAAATTTATGAGAGATAAGATATTGCCGAATCTCGAGTTTTAGACCTCTCAGAAACATCCTTGTCATTCGTTCCTCATTTTCGACCAAATGAGGTGCAAACCTGGATAATTCTGCAAACTTCGCCTCGTACTGGGACACCGTCATGTTATTTTGTTCCAGTCTAATAAACTCAACCTCCTTCATATGACGAATACTTTCAGGAAAGTACTTATCATTGAACAGTTTTTGAAATGTTTCCCAGGACATGTTGAGTGCGTCAGGCTGGGTACGCTTCACAGACTCCCACCAGTAGTCTGCCTCACCGCGGAACATAAATGTGGCGAATGGAACCTTCTGTTCCTCTGTGCATCCCAAGACATCAAATATCTTGGTAATTTGCTTGACCCACGTTTCCGCCATGATCGGATCCGGCTTTCCCTTAAATTCTAGTGGTCCCAATTCTTTGAACTGCTTAGCTGTGACAAACCGCGCGTTGTTATCATTTCCACCCGTATTCTGCACACGAGTCTCCCTCGTCTGATTTTGCATGAACTGCAAAAAGCTCCTAAACATTCCATCATTCATCGTTTGCTCGGTAACGTTGTTTACAGGAGAAATATTGTCTTCCTGTTGCACGTTCCCCTGGGTGTTGATCAAAGGTGTCTCCACAGTCTGATTTACTCCATTATTAACGTTCTCAGCTGCCATTCTTAAATACTGCCATAAAACAAGGGTTAATAGTCATGTCATATATTATCCCTATACTCTGACCGACCAAATAAACACCAAATAAACTTAGTCAGGTCATACTAGCGAAGGAATTCCCCGTCTCTCCCCTCCTAGTTCTTGTCTCACATCTCAGCCAGGGATCATATCCCTAAGCTCTGATACCAACTGTGACGCCCCCAAAATAGGTATACAACACCCATTCTGAGTCGCCAAATACATGGTACAGAAAGCAAACTACAACTTCAATCATACAATTGTCGTGCAAAATACGACAACACATACTGTGAGTTTAAATACAAATATTGTCTTCTAGACAATATCCACACTCAAATAAATCCTCATTACAATTATTCAAACACTATTTTACAGAAATAGTGAGGACTGCTAAAACATCTTTCTAGAACCATCACTCCATACCCCGACTAGATCCTGCTATGTTCTCACCTCCTGAGAAGAAAAATGGAACAAAAAGGAAAAGAGTGAGCTCAACTAGCCCAGTAAAGAATATTATGACTAAGATAATATACAACAAATTATCGTTAGTCTTCAACAGGGAAAAATCTGATAAAATATAATCGACAACAAGTTTTAGATCAACAACTGCAGCGGAAACAACAAACCATTAGAAGAGTCAAGTAGAGAAAGAATTCTACTATCTTCTAAGATTTAAAAGTCCATCATCAATATTTTATCCCTGTAACATCAATTAATAATCATCTTTATCCAAATATTCATCTTTGCACTACAGGCCAAAGATATTCATTTGTATCACCTGTCAGTCATGTTCATCTCAACACCTGTTCATCTTTGCACTACAGGCCAAAGATATTCATCAAGTAATCATACATCTTTGCACTACAGGCCAAAGATATTCATTTGTATCACCTGTCAGTCATGTTCATCTCAACACCTGTTCATCTTTGCACTACAGGCCAAAGATATTCATCAAGTAATCATACATCTTTGCACTACAGGCCAAAGATATTCATTTGTATCACCTGTCAGTCATGTTCATCTCAACACCTGTTCATCTTTGCACTACAGGCCAAAGATATTCATCAAGTAATCATACATCTTTGCACTACAGGCCAAAGATATTCATTAATATCATCATTTAGGACTGAGGATGATGAAAAATATCTTAAAGAGAACGAATCCAATGAGACAGAATGACAAATAGTAGGGATTCGTATAACAGTTTATCCAAGATCAATAATACTTCATAATAATCAATTGTGAAGCAGAATTCAAAAATAAAGATCAAAACATGGATACAATCAAAGATAGTAACCATAATAGACATCTTGGACAAAAAGAAAAAATTTTATTTTTCGGTTAATAGTGCCGTATTCGTGAATAGTGTCGTATACGTGAATAGTACCGTATACGTGAATAGTAACCCCGACACAAAAAGTTCCAAATTTGATAAAAACTCATATTAATATTTCAGCATAATGATATTGAAGAAAATAATATCATTTAAGAAGAAAATAATATCCCTTACAAATATCAAACGAAAATAATATTCATTACGAATATTAAACGAATATAATATCTCTCACGAATATTGAAAGAAATAAAATTTCTTATGAATATTGAACAGAAGTAATATTCATACGAATACGAAAAATAATATCTCTTCAGAATGTGAAAGAAATAATACCCCTTACCTCAAAATATCAGTACTTCTGGTCGGAATACCGGTATAAGGCTGAAAGAAACTTGCTCTGATGAATAGAAACTCTCAAAGTATCTAAATACTCACAAAATACACTCAATAATCTAGAGAGAGAAAGAGAAAAAACTTGTTTCTGGTGTGATTTTCAATTCTAACTTAGCCCTCTATTTATAGGAAAATTTTAGTAGGTTTGACCTGCAACCTGATGGCTTTACCTGCTACTATTCCCACCCACCACATTTGAAATATAATTCAGCACATTTCTTCACCAACCACAAGTGGGGCCCACCAATTCTAGAATTTTCCACCAAAATGATAAACTCCGAAAATTCAACAATTTCTGAACCAGTCATCTTGTAAAATTCGTAATAAATCATACGTTCATTTTTAACGGTTCAAAATTTGTGGACATATACTCAACTTATATATGTATAACATATCCAAAAATTACCACGATCCAACGGTCGGATTAAAAATTATAACCCCCGCAAAATATCTCAAAAATCCTGATTTTTAATACCTCCATTCCGACAAAAATACGGATAAAAACCTCAACATTAACTCCTTCATTTTTAACCACAAAAATATATCCCTCATTTATATCCACATAAAATAAATATTTCCTTATCATATGAATCAATAATTAATTATTCACAAATAATATTACAGAATCACATTTATGACAACCAGGCCGTTCCCAGGAAAGAGGGGGCTTTCCAATAAGGATTTCTCCTTACTGGCGCGCAATTAGATGACCAAACCTCTCCTTAGACAGAACTTTCTAGACATTGCCAATAATGTTATCTAATAATATTATTCAAATAATATGAATTATTGATCTGATAAATGAAAATACTGTGCAGCAACAATTATTGAAACAACAATAATATAAAATATCAACGCAGCAATTATTGAATCAATAAAATAAAATATTGAATAATAACTACTGTAACAATTATTGAGTAGTGCCTTCTTACGTAAGAATCAATAATTGGTGCAATACCGTGTGCTACTGTATTTTAACCACCGGGTATTCCAACAGTATTAACGGTAACAACTACGCCGTTATTTATAAACAACTTATACTTGTCGTTTTCTTCATCCAATCGCTTTCCGTTATGGGGCCCACACAAGGCTGCGTCGTCGTACGAATATTCCCCGACAGCAAGAATATTCCACGACCAACCGAATATTCACCGACCAAAAATAAATATTTTATAACCACTTGCTTATTTTGCAAAATTTGCACATTTCACCCATAACCAAAGTATTATATCAAATTAACCCCTTATTATTCACAATAATATTTAGAGAAAATTTGATTTTATTCATTAATAAGTTGGGGTCTTACAACCTCCCCTCCTTATGAAATTTCGTCCTCGAAATTGACGTACGTACCTGATGTTTCAAAAAGGTGAGGATACCTCGCTTTCATTTCTGATTCCAACTCCCAGGTCATTTCTTCAATAGCATGGTTTCTCCACAAAACCTTAACTTGTGGTATAACCTTCGTGCGTAGGACATGCTCTTTCCTATCCAAGATCTTAACAGGTACCTCCTCGTACGTTAAATCTTCAGCTATCTCGTCTGGTTCTAACTCAATAATGTGGTTCGGGTCTTTAACATATTTACGAAGCATAGATATGTGAAAAACATTATGAACACGAGACATGCTTGGAGGTAATGCGAGTCTATATGCCACATTTCCTATTCGCTCAAGAATCTCAAATGGACCAACAAATCTTGGATTGAGCTTTCCTCTCTTCCCAAATCTTGTAACTCCCTTCCATGGTGCAACACGTAACAATACATGATCCCCAATATTAAATTCCACGTCCTTCCGATGAAGATCCGCATAACTCTTTTGTCGATCCTGTGCCGTTTGTATACGTTGTCGAATCGTTTGGATCTTCTCTGTAGTAATGCGTACCAACTCTGGTCCCAACAATGTTGCTTCACCCACCTCGTCCCAGCATACTGGAGAACGACATTTTCTTCCATACAACGCCTCGAATGGAGCCACACCTATGCTCGCCTGATAACTGTTGTTGTAGGAGAATTCCACCAATGGTAGGTACTTATCCCAACTCCCTTTGAGATCTAGGACACAAAGTCTTAATAGATCTTCAAGAGTTTGAATAGTCCTCTCTGATTGTCCGTCCGTTTGAGGATGGTATGCTGAACTGAATCGTAAATCCGTGCCCATAGCTTTCTGCAAGCTAACCCAAAATCGTGAAGTGAATCTTGGGTCACGATCCGAAACTATGGATACTGGCATGCCATGCAATCTCACAATCTCGTTCACGTACATACTAGCAAGACGTTCAAGGGAATAAGTCTCACGTATCGGCAAGAAATGAGCGGACTTGGTTAATCTATCAACAATAACCCAAATCGCATCTATGCCTTGAGAAACCTTGGGAAGACCCGTAACAAAATCCATAGTAATGTGTTCCCACTTCCATTTCGGAATCTCAAGTGGTTGCAATGGACCCTTTGGTACTTGATGCTCCGCCTTTACACGTTGACAAGTTAAACACCTCGAGATAAACTCCGCGATCTCTCTTTTCATATTGCTCCACCAAAATGTATGTCGAAGATCGTGATACATTTTGGTACTCCCAGGATGGATTGCAAACGGTGTGTTGTGTGCCTCCATCATTATTCTATGCTTCAAGTCAAAATCGTTAGGAACACAAAGTCTGGAGTTGACTCGAAGTATTCCTTCTTCATCGATTCTTGCTTCTGGAATAGCACCTTCTTGCACTTTCTTCTTCATACGCATCAGCTCTATATCCGTAGCTTGAGCAGCTTTAACTTTATCGATTAAAGTCGGTTCTACTCGTATATTTGATATCATCATGTGGGTACTTGGAGCCTTCATCTCTATCTCCATCCTTTGCAAGTCATACAAAATGGGCCTTTGTGTTAACAACATTGCACTCGTACCCGCATATGATCTTCTACTCAATGCGTCAGCTACTACGTTTGCTTTTCCAGGATGGTATTGGATGGTATGATCGTAATCTTTCAACAGCTCAAGCCAACGTCGTTGCCGCATGTTGAGTTCCTTTTGGGTGAAGAAATATTTGAGGCTTTTATGATCTGTATAGATCTCCACTTTCTCCCCATACAGGTAGTGTCTCCAGATCTTCAACGCAAAAACGACTGCTGCCAACTCCAAATCATGAGTAGGATAATTCCTCTCATATTCTTTGAGTTGTCGTGAGGCATAGGCTATGACTTTCCCATGTTGCATGAGAACACATCCTAACCCTTTGCCTGAAGCATCGCTGTAGATAACAAATCCATCCGAACCAGATGGTATTGTCAAAACAGGTGCCGAAATGAGTCTCCTCTTGAGTTCTTGAAAACTCTTCTCGCATTCCTCACTCCATACGAATTTTGTATCTTTCCGAGTCAGCTGAGTTAACGGAGTAGCGATTCGAGAAAATCCTTTTACAAATCTCCGATAATAACCAGCTAAGCCTAGAAAGCTACGTACTTCGATTACTGACTTAGGTTGCTCTCAACTGTGACTCATATCCCAATCTTGGATAGCACGTCACAATGACACCTATCAGTTTACTACCGCACGAATATGGCGTCCCCTACGGAGAGTCTGGCTTTGGTGCATTCTACAAAGGAAGTCACCAGATAGAGGCTCGGTTATCAACTTCTATAGTTGGGTTTTTAACTCCTGAAGTTCAATAGGAGCCATTCGATATGAGATTTTGGAAGTGAGTTTTGTACCAGATTCAAAGATGATACAAATTTCAATATCACGCGTAGGCCAAGAAATTCTTCAGGAAATACGTCAGGAATTTTACTAACAACAGAAATATCATTCAATTCTGACGTATTTTGTTCAAGTCCATGACATGGCTAAGAAATCTTGACATCCGTTTTTCAATAAACGAATGACTTTACGGCTTGATATGAAAGAGTTTGACTTCAATGGTTTGGTTGCTTGAATTCGAATAACAGGTTGCTTAGGAATATGAAAACTAACAACCTTACGAAAGCAATCAATTTTGGCATGATGAGTAGTTAACCAATCAATTCCTAAAATCACATCAAAAGCAAGTATCTTTAAAGAGATAAGATCAACAGGTAATGTGATAGTGCCAACTTGGATCATGCAAGATTTATAAACAGTGGACCTAACGGAGTTTCAACAGATAAGTCAAAGTCCAATTTCTCCGGAGTCAAGTTTAAACGTTGAGCACAAGCAGGAGAAATAAATGAATGGGTAGAACCGGTATCTAATAAGGTATAAACTTCGCAAAAATTTATAATTAACTAACCCGTGCTAACTTCGTTCGGGTTCCTCACATTTTGACCAGTCACGAAAAACGCTCTTCCAGGAACCGCTGATTTCGACTTATCCGGGACAACTTTTGGAGTCACCATCCCCGCTGAACTTGGTTTTGCTACAGAACACTCTCGAGCTATATGACCCTCCTTTCCACAGTTATAACATACCTTGGATTGTTGTGGGCAGTTTGGGCTGATATGTCCCTCTTTCCCACATTTGTAACATACGACCGGTGGTCGTTCTCCTCCCCTAGAAACAGTTGATGTTTGTGCTGACGTCTTCACGTTATCATTGTTGTACCTTCTCTTCTTGAAATCTCCTCCCGACTCGCTCCTTCTATTATCACGACCACGATTACCACCAGAGTGGTTACCGCTTTTGTCCGAATGTTTTCCTCCCTGCTGGTTTTCATTGCTTCGATGACTGCCGCCACCGGTATGACCCTGGTTGTGGTCCCTCGGTTGCACATACTCATTATCTCGCTCTAATAATTGAGCCCTGTTTACAACATCTGAATATAAAGAAAATTTATGAGAGATAAGATATTGCCGAATCTCGGGTTTTAGACCTCTCAGAAACATCCTTGTCATTCGTTCCTCATTTTCGACCAAATGAGGTGCAAACCTGGATAACTCTGCAAACTTCGCCTCGTACTGGGACACCGTCATGTTGTTTTGTTCCAGTCTAATAAACTCAACCTCCTTCATATGACGAATACTTTCAGGAAAGTACTTGTCATTGAACAGTTTTTGAAATGTTTCCCAGGACATGTTGAGTGCGTCAGGCTGGGTACGCTTCACAGACTCCCACCAGTAGTCTGCCTCACCGCGGAACATAAATGTGGCGAATGGAACCTTCTGTTCCTCCGTGCATCCCAAGACATCAAATATCTTGGTAATTTGCTTGACCCACGTTTCCGCCATGATCGGATCCGGCTTTCCCTTAAATTCTGGTGGTCCCAATTCTTTGAACTGCTTAGCTGTGACAAACCGCGCGTTGTTATCATTTCCACCCGTATTCTGCACACGAGTCTCCCTCGTCTGATTTTGCATGAACTGCAAAAAGCTCCTAAACATTCCATCATTCATCGTTTGCTCGGTAACGTTGTTTACAGGAGGAATATTGCCTTCCTGTTGCACGTTCCCCTGGGTGTTGATCAAAGGTGTCTCCACGGTCTGATTTACTCCATTATTAACGTTCTCAGCTGCCATTCTTAAATACTGCCATAAAACAAGGGTTAATAGTCATGTCATATATTATCCCTATACTCTGACCGACCAAATAAACACCAAATAAACTTAGTCAGGTCATACTAGCGAAGGAATTCCCCGTCTCTCCCCTCCTAGTTCTTGTCTCACATCTCAGCCAGGGATCATATCCCTAAGCTCTGATACCAACTGTGACGCCCCCAAAATAGGTATACAACACCCATTCTGAGTCGCCAAATACATGGTACAGAAAGCAAACTACAACTTCAATAATACAATTGTCGTGCAAAATACGACAACACATACTGTGAGTTTAAATACAAATATTGTCTTCTAGACAATATCCACACTCAAATAAATCCTCATTACAATTATTCAAACACTATTTTACAGAAATAGTGAGGACTGCTAAAACATCTTTCTAGAACCATCACTCCATACCCCGACTAGATCCTGCTATGTTCTCACCTCCTGAGAAGAAAAATGGAACAAAAAGAAAAGGGTGAGCTCAACTAGCCCAGTAAAGAATATTATGACTAAGATAATATACAACAAATTATCGTTAGTCTTCAACAGGGAAAAATCTGATAAAATATAATCGACAACAAGTTTTAGATCAACAACTGCAGCGGAAACAACAAACCATTAGAAGAGTCAAGTAGAGAAAGAATTCTACTATCTTCTAAGATTTAAAAGTCCATCATCAATATTTTATCCCTGTAACATCAATTAATAATCATCTTTATCCAAATATTCATCTTTGCACTACAGGCCAAAGATATTCATTTGTATCACCTGTCAGTCATGTTCATCTCAACACCTGTTCATCTTTGCACTACAGGCCAAAGATATTCATCAAGTAATCATACATCTTTGCACTACATGCCAAAGATATTCATTAATATCATCATTTAGGACTGAGGATGATGAAAAATATCTTAAAGAGAACGAATCCAATGAGACAGAATGACAAATAGTAGGGATTCGTATAACAGTTTATCCAAGATCAATAATACTTCATAATAATCAATTGTGAAGCAGAATTCAAAAATAAAGATCAAAACATGGATACAATCAAAGATAGTAACCATAATAGACATCTTGGACAAAAAGGAAAAATTTTATTTTTCGGTGAATAGTGCCGTATTCGTGAATAGTGCCGTATACGTGAATAGTACCGTATACGTGAATAGTAACCCCGACACAAAAAGTTCCAAATTTGATAAAAACTCATATCAATATTTCAGCATAATGATATTGAAGAAAATAATATCATTTAAGAAGAAAATAATATCCCTTACAAATATCAAACGAAAATAATATTCATTACGAATATTAAACGAATATAATATCTCTCACGAATATTGAAAGAAATAAAATTTCTTATGAATATTGAACAGAAGTAATATTCATACGAATACGAAAAATAATATCTCTTCAGAATGTGAAAGAAATAATACCCCTTACCTCAAAATATCAGTACTTCTGGTCGGAATACCGGTATAAGGCTGAAAGAAACTTGCTCTGATGAATAGAAACTCTCAAAGTATCTAAATACTCACAAAATACACTCAATAATCTAGAGAGAGAAAGAGAAAAAACTTGTTTCTGGTGTGATTTTCAATTCTAACTTAGCCCTCTATTTATAGGAAAATTTTAGTAGGTTTGACCTGCAACCTGATGGCTTTACCTGCTACTATTCCCACCCACCACATTTGAAATATAATTCAGCACATTTCTTCACCAACCACAAGTGGGGCCCACCAATTCTAGAATTTTCTACCAAAATGATAAACTCCGAAAATTCAACAATTTCTGAACCAGTCATCTTGTAAAATTCGTAATAAATCATACGTTCATTTTTAACGGTTCAAAATTTGTGGACATATACTCAACTTATATATGTATAACATATCCAAAAATTACCACGATCCAACGGTCGGATTAAAAATTATAACCCCTGCAAAATATCTCAAAAATCCTGATTTTTAATACCTCCATTCCAACAAAAATACGGATAAAAACCTCAACATTAACTCCTTCATTTTTTAACCACAAAAATATATCCCTCATTTATATCCACATAAAATAAATATTTCCTTATCATATGAATCAATAATTAATTATTCACAAATAATATTACAGAATCACATTTATGACAACCAGGCCGTTCTCAGGAAAGAGGGGGCTTTCCAATAAGGATTTTCCCTTACTGGCGCGTAATTAGATGACCAAACCTCTCCTTAGACAGAACTTTCTAGACATTACCAATAATGTTATCTAATAATATTATTCAAATAATATGAATTATTGATCTGATAAATGAAAATACTGTGCAGCAACAATTATTGAAACAACAATAATATAAAATATCAACGCAGTAATTATTGAATCAATAAAATAAAATATTGAATAATAACTACTGTAACAATTATTGAGTAGTGCCTTCTTACGTAAGAATCAATAATTGGTGCAATACCGTGTGCTACTGTATTTTAACCACCGGGTATTCCAACAGTATTAACGGTAACAACTACGCCGTTATTTATAAACAACTTATACTTGTCGTTTTCTTCATCCAATCGCTTTCCGTTATGGGGCCCACACAAGGCTGTGTCGTCGTACGAATATTCCCCGACAGCAAGAATATTCCACGACCAACCGAATATTCACCGACCAAAAATAAATATTTTATAACCACTTGCTTATTTTGCAAAAATTTGCACATTTCACCCATAACCAAAGTATTATATCAAATTAACCCCTTATTATTCACAATAATATTTAGAGAAAATTTGATTTTATTCATTAATAAGTTGGGGTCTTACAATGAACACGAGACATGCTTGGAGGTAATGCGAGTCTATAGGCCACATTTCCTATTCGGTCAAGAATCTCAAATGGGCTAACAAATCTTGGATTGAGCTTTCCTCTCTTCTAAAATCTTATTACTCCCTTCCATGGAGCAATACGTAACAATACATGATCCCCAATATTAAATTCCACGTCCTTTCGATGAAGATCCACATAACTCTTTTGTCGATCCTGTACCGTTTGTATACGTTGTCAGATCATTTGGATATTCTCTGTAGTCATACGTACCAATTCTGGTCCCAACAACGTTGCTTCACCCACCTCGTCCCAGCATACTAGAGAACGATATTTTCTTCCATACAACGCCTCGAATGGAGCCATGCCTATACTTGCTTGATAACTGTTGTTGTAGGAGAATTCTACCAATGGTAAGTACTTATCCCAACTCCTTTTGAAATTTAGGACACAAAGTCTTAATAGATCTTTAAGAGTTTGAATAGTCCTTTCTGATTGTTCGTCCGTTTGAGGATGGTATGCTGAACTGAATCATAAATCCGTGCCCATAGCTTTCTGCAAGTTAACCCAAAATCGTGAAGTGAATCTTGGGTCACGATCCGAAACTATGGATACTGGCATGCCATGCAATCTCACAATCTCATTCACATACATACGAGAAAGACGTTCAAGGGAATAAGTCTCCCGTATAGGCAAGAAATGAGCAGACTTGGTTAATCTATCAACAATGACCCAAATCACATCTATGCCTTGAGAAACCTTGGGAAGACCCGTAACGAAATCTATAGTAATGTATTCCCACTTCCATTTCGGAATCTCAAGTGGTTGCAATGGACCCTTTGGCACTTGATGCTTCGCCTTTACACGTTGACAAGTTAAACACCTCGAGATAAACTTCGCGATCTCTCTCTTCATATTGCTCCACCAAAATGTATGTCGAAGATCATGATAAATTTTGGTACTCCTAGGATGGATTGCAAACGATGTGTTGTGTGCCTCCATCATGATTCTATGCTTCAAGTCAGAATCGTTAGGAACACAAAGTCTGGAGTTGACTCAAAGTATTCCTTCTTCATCGATTCTTGTTTCTAAAATAACACCTTCTTGCACTTTTTTCTTCATATGCATCAGCTCTTGGTCCGTAGCTTGAGCTGTTTTAACTTTATCGATTAAAGTCGGTTCTACTCGTATGTTTGATATCATCACATGGGTACTTAGAGCCTTTAACTCTATCTCCATCCTTTACAAGTCATACAAATTGGGCCTTTGCGTTGATAATATCACACTCGTACCCGCATATGATCTTCTACTCAATGCGTCAGCTACTACGTTCGCTTTTCCAGGATGGTATTGGATGGTATGATCGTAATCTTTCAACAGTTCAAGCTAATGTCGTTGTCGCATGTTGAGTTCCTTTTGGGTGAAGAAATATTTAAGGCTCTTATGATCCGTACAAATCTCCACTTTCTCCCCATACAGGTAGTGTCTCCAGATCTTCAACACGAAAATAACTGATGCCAACTCCAGATCATGAGTAGGATAATTCCTCTCATATTCTTTGAGTTGTCACAAGGCATAGGCTATGACTTTCCCATGTTGCATGAGAACACATCCTAACACTTTACCTGAAGCATCGCTGTAGATAACAAATCCATCCGAACCATATGGTATTGTCAGAACAGGTGCCGAAATGAGTCTCCTCTTGAGCTCTTGGAAACTCTTCTCGCATTCCTCGCTCCATACGAATTTTGTATCTTTCCGAGTCAGCTGAGTTAACGGATTAGCGATTCGAGAAAATTCTTTCATGAATCTCCGATAATAACCAGCGAAGCCCAAAAAGCTACGTACTTCGGTCACCGACTTTGGTTGCTCCCAACTTTGTATGGCTTCAATCTTCGTCGGGTCAACAGATACTCCATGTTTTGACACCACGTGCCCAAGGAATGCTATTTTCTCAAGCCAGAACTCGCATTTCTTCAGCTTGGCATATAGCTTGTTATCACGAAGCCTTTGGAGTACCAGCTTCAATTGGCGCTCATGATCTTCACGGCTTTTGGAATAGATGAGGATGTCATCAATAAAGACAACAACAAACTGATCCAAATATTCTTTGAACACACGGTTCATCATATTCATGAAAGCAGCAGGAGCATTAGTCAATCCAAAAGACATGACTAAGAATTCATAACGCCCGTACCGAGTTCTGAAGGCAGTCTTCGGAATATCCTCAATTTTAATCTTTAGCTGATGATATCCAGAACGAAGATCGATCTCTGAAAAGAATTGAGCTCTTTGCAACTGGTCGAATAGGTCATCAATGCGAGGTAGCGAATACCAATTCTTGATGGTGACATGGTTCAATTCCCGATAGTCGATACAAAGTCGCATACTCCCGTCTTTCTTCTTTACGAATAAAATAGGAGCACCCCAAGGAAATGTACTAGGACGAATGAAACCGATGTCTAATAACTCCTGTAGTTGTACCTTTAATTTCTGAAGTTTAATAGGAGCCATTCGATATGGGGTTTTAGAAATGGGTTTTGTACCTGGTTCAAGGTCAATAAAAAATTCAACTTCACGTTCTGGGGGTAGATCGGGAAGTTCTTCAGGAAATACGTCAGAAAATTTACTAACAATAGAAATATTATACAAATTTGACGTGTTTTTATTTAAGTCCGTGACATGGGCTAAAAAAGATTGACATCCATTTTTTAATAAACTAATAGCTTTATGGCTTGATATGACAGTGATTGACTTTAGTGGTTTGATAGCTTGAATTCGCATAACAGGTTGGTTAGGAATATGAAAACTAACAACCTTAGGAAAACAATTAATTTTGGCATGATGAATAGTTAACCAAACAATCCCTAAAATCACATCAAATGCAAGTATTTTAAAAGAAATAAGATCGACAGGTAATGTGATGGTACCACCTTGGATCAAACAAGATTTATAAACAGTAGATATAATGAAAGTTTCTCCTAACGGAGTCTCAACAGATAAGTCAAAGTCTAATTTCTCCGAAGTCAAGTTCAAACGTTGAGCACAAGTAGGAAAGATAAAAGAATGGATAGAACCGGTATCTAATAAAGTATAAATCTCGCAAGAGTTTATGATTAACTCACCCGTGATCACCTTGTTCGGATTCCTCGCGTTTCGGCCAGTCGACAAACGCTCTTCCAGGAACCGCTGATTCTGACTTGTCTGGAATATCCTTCGAAGTCACTATTTTCGCTGGACTTGGTTTTGCTACAAGACAATCTCTAGCTATATGATCTTCCTTTCCACAGTTATAACACACCTTGGATTGTTGTAGGCAGTTTGGACTGATATGTCCCTCTTTGTCGCATTTATAACAAATGACCGGTGATCGTTCTCCTCCCCTAGAAACAGTTAATGCTGGTGCTGACGTCTTCACGTTATCATTGTTGTACCTTCTCTTCTTGAAATCTCCTCCCGATTCGCTTCTTCTACTATCATGGCCACAATTACCCCCAGAGTAGTTACCACTTTTATCCGAATGTTTTCCTTCCCGTTGGTTTTCATTGCTCCGATGACTACTGCCACCGGTATGACCCTGGTTGTGGTCTCTCGGTTGCACATACTCATTATTTCGCTCTAATAATTGAGCCCTGTTTACAACATCTGAATATAAAGAAAATTTATGAGAGATAAGATATTGCCGAATCTTAGGTTTTAGACCTCTCTGAAACATCCGTGTCATTCGTTCCTCATTCTCTACCAAATGAGGTGCAAACCTAGATAACTCTGCGAACTTCGCCTCGTACTGGGACACCGTCATGTTGTTTTGTTCCAGTCTAATAAACTCTACCTCCTTCATATGACGAATACTTTCAGAAAAGTACTTGTCATTAAACAGTTTCTGAAATGTTTCCCAAGACATGTAGAGTGCGGCTGGCTGGGTACGTTTCACAGACTCCCACCAGTAGTTTGCCTCACTACAGAACATAAAGGTGGCAAATGGAACTTTCTGTTCCTCCGTGCATCCCAAGACATCATATATCTTGGTAATTTGTTTAACCCATGTCTCCGCCTTGATCGGATCCGGCTTTTTCGTAAATTCTGGTGGTCCCAACTCTTTGAACTGCTTGGTTGTGACAAGTCGTGCGTTGCTATCATTTCCACCCGTATTTTGTACACGAGTTTCCCTCGTCTGATTTTGCATGAACTGCAAAAAGCTTCTAAACATTCCATCATTCATCATTTGTTCGGTAGTGTTGTTTACAGGAGGAATATTTCCTTCTTGTTGCACGTTCTCCTGGGTGGTGATTAAAGGTGTCTCCACTGTCTCATTCACTCTATTGTTAACAGTCTCAGCTATCATTCTCAAATACTGCCATAAAACAAGGGTTAATTAAAGAAATTGACATATCACGTAATACCCCTACATTATGTTTGACCAACAAATAAGCATAGGTAGGACACACTAGCGAAAGATTTACTCGTCTCTCCCCTCCTAGCTCTATTCTCCGATCTCCGCCAGAGACCATATCCCTAAGCTCTGATACCAACTGTGACTCCCCCAAAATAGGTATACATCACCTATTCTGAGTCGCCAAATACATGGTATAGAAACAACTACAACATCATTACTACAATTGTCATGCAAAATACGACAACATATAAACTGTGAGTTTAAATATAAATATTGTCTTCTAGACAATATCCACACTTAAATAAGTCCTCGTTACAATTATTGAAACACTATTTTATAAAATAGTGAGGACTGCTAACACAACTGACTGGAAATATCACTCCACACCCCGACTAGTTCCCGCTATATTCTCGTCTTCTGAGACAAATGGAACAAAAAGGAAAAGGGTGAGCTCAACTAACCTAGTAAAGAATATCATGACTAAGATAATATACAATAAATTATCATTAGTCTTCAATAGGGAAAAATCTGATAAAATATAATAGACAACAAGTTTTAGATTAACAACTGCAGCGGAAACAACAATCCATTAGAAGAGTCAAGTAGAAAATGAATTATATTATCTTTTAAGATTTAAAAGTCCATCATCAATATTTTATCCATGTAACATCAATCAATATACATCTTGAATCAAATATTCATCTTTGCACTACAGGCCAAAGATATTTATTTGTATCACCAGTTGGTCATGTTCATCTAAACACCTATTCATCTTTGCACTACGGGCCATAGATATTCATCAGTTAATCATTCATCTTTGCACTACAGGCCAAAGATATTCATTAATATCATCATTTAGGACTGAGGATGATGAAAAATATCTTTAAAAAAATAAATCCAGTGAGACAAAAGGACAAATATTAGAGATTCATACTACAGTTTATCCAAGTTCAAAAACACTCTATAATAAACCATAGTGGAGTAAAATTCAAGAATGAAGATCAAAACATGGATACAATCAAATATAGTAACCATAATAGACATCTTGGACAAAAAAGAGAAAATTTTATTTTTATGTGAATAGTGTCGTATACGTGAATAGTAATCCCGACACAAAAAGATAGAAATTTCACAATAAAGTTCATATCAACATTTCAGCATAATGATATTGAAGAAAATAATATCATTTACAAAGAAAATAACATCCATTACCTCAAAAGAACAGTACTTACAGTTGAAATATCAGGTATAAGGCTGAAAGAAACTTGTACTGAATAGAAATTCTCAAAGTATCTAAATATTCACAAAAATACTCTCGATAAAATAGAGAGAGAAAGAGAGAAAACTTGTTTCTGGTGTGATTTTTAATTCTAACTAAGCACCCTATTTATAGGAAAATGCTTAGAACGCCAAAGCAGACGAACCTGCTACTTGATGACTTTACCTGCTACTATTCACGCCCACCACTTTTGAAATAAAATTTTAGCACATTTTTCACCAACTAAAAGTGGGGTTCACCCATTCTAGAAATTTCTAAAATATTTTAAATAATTAGTAACTTCAATAATTCATAATAAATAGTCATTTTATCAAAAAAAATTCGAATCACATGTTTATTTCATAGAAAATTTAATTCTCTACAACTTTGTAGAAGAAAGTTTTTCCAAATTCCAAACAAAAAATACCCGAAATTCACATACGTACGATTTTTAATACCTCAATTCTGATAAAATACTGATAAAACACCTCAACATTAATTTCACATAAAATAAATATTTTCTTATCATATAAATCAATAATTAATTATTCACAAATAATATTACAGAAACACAATTATGATAACCAGGTCGTTCCAAGAAAAGAGGGGGCTTTCCGATAAGGATTTCTCCTTACTGGCGCGTAATTAGGTAACCAAACCTCTCCTTAAACAGAACTTCCTTAAACATTGCCAATAATGCTATCTAATAATATTATTCAAATAATATGAATTATTGATCTGATAATAAAGATACTGTGCAGTGACAATTATTGAAACAATAATAATATAAAATATCAACGTAGCAATTATTGAATTAATAAAATAAAATATTAAACAGTAATTACTGTAACAATTATTGAGTAGTGCCTTCTTATGTAAGGATCAATAATTCAACAATACTATGCAATACTGTGTGTTACTATGCACCTACGCGTATTACTGTATTTTAATCATCGGGTATTCCAACAGTGTTAACGGTAACTACTATGCCGTTATTTATAAAAACTCAACTTGTCATTTTTTTCATCCGACCGTTTTCTGTTATGGGGCCCACAAATAGCTGCGCCATCGTACCAATATTCTCCGACATCGAGAATATTCTACGATCAAACGAATATTCCCCGACAACAATGAATATTTTATAACCACTTATTTATTATGCAAAATTTATACATTTCACCCACAACCAAAGCATTATATCAAATTAACACCTTATTATTCAAAATAATAATTAGAGAAAATTCGATTTTATTCATGAATAAGTTAGGGTCTTACATCATAATACAATAAAATCACGATAAATGAATATTCGATAAAATAATAATATTGCTTAGATATTAATTTCTTACGGTCCCAAATTAGGCATGTGTACTAAAGTAATAATCTCGTACATGCATTAAGTAATAAATTTTTTTGAATCCTTAAAAGCCCAATGAAAATATAAATTAATAATTACTAAATTATATATAAAAATTTATATATATAATCCACATATTCTTAAACTTTTTGTAATAACATTCATACAATAAACCAAAAAAAATTATAACTTGTTAGAATATATCTTTTACACATCTACCTTATACTGTATAATTTAAGACTTGATTCTTTTCATTTGCTATGTACATTAACTTAAAACTTTTTACTTGTCAAGACATTATAACTTTCACCAATTATTTTTAACTTCTCTTGACTCAAATTAATATATTAATTGTTGTCTCTTGGTTTTTCTGACCACATACATAAATTGAAAAACCCACTCTAAAATACTCTCTATGTTCCTTAATATACATCGTTTTAGAGTTGTGCACAAAAATTAAGTAAATAATTTTATAATATTAAATATAATATCAATTGTTTATAATACTCTTAAATTTTTATAATTATCAATTTATCATACATATCTCATACTCTCTAGCTCTCTCATATCTAACATTTTCGCATGAGGAGTAATTTGAAAAAGATTGTAGTTAGTTCTCATGAATTATATAAAACGACAAATAATTAAAAATATATATAATTATCTAAAACGACATATACTAAAAGACGGAGGGAGTAATAAATATTAATTTATCGATAAATAAATAAATTATTCATTTATCGATAAATAAATAATCTCGATAAAGTAATATTTTTTTTCTGTCTTAATGGTATGTATTTATAGAGGTTTTGAATTGATCCATGACACTTCTCCCTCTTTATTTGTGGGACCCATTAACACATACTGTGAGACCCCAAATTTTATGAATAAATATTTAATTTTTTTGAAATATTTTTTTTAATATTATGGTGTGGATTTGAGATAGTGTTATAGTTGTGGGTAGTATTTATACATTTTAAAAAGTATGCAAGTTGTTATATAATATTCGTTTGGTCGGAAAATATTTTTTTTGTCGGGAAATATCCGTACGATGACATAATCATTGGTGGACCCCACAACGAAAGTATTGTCGTAGTAAGAAAATGACAGAATTATCTTTTAATAAAAATAACGGCGAAAGTGTTACCGTTAAAACTGTTGAACTACTTGGTAGTAAAAGTACAGTAATACGCGTGGTTGCATAGTAGCACACGGTATTGATTATTGATACTTACGTGAGAAGTCACTCAGTTTTGTTCAATTATTACTACAGTAATTGCTGCATTATATCTCTCATATTATTGATTCAGTTATTGTCACAGTAGCATCTGTATAATATGTTATATTATTAAATCAATAATTGAGACGGTAAAATTATTCATATTATTATTTGCAATATTAACGATGTCTAGAAGTTCTGGCAAGGAGAGATTTGGTCACCTAATTACGCGCCAATAGGGAGAAATCCTTATTGGAAAGCCCCCTTTTTCTGGGAACGACCTGGTTGATTAATACTGTAAATTATAATAAAGGTGATAAGTTTTGTTTTATTATTATTATAAATGTAATAAAACAAAATTTTTTTTATATAAAACAGAATACTTTTATAAAATTATTTATTTTATTAAATTATAAATAGAATATATGATATTCTATTATGTATAGTGTTTGCATAGTACCTGCATAGTATTTGCATAGTAAATTCTTTTTATATAAAACAGAATACTTTTATAAAGTTATTCGTTTTATTAGATTATAAATAGAATATATTATATTTTATTTAAAAGATTTTGTTTTTTTAGAATATTTTATTAATACTGCATAGTAAATTAATATGGACCGTCCGTTTAAAAGTAAATCAATCTGGACCGTTCACGAATTAGTTACTATTCAGTCCGTTCTCCTATAATAGAAGCTCATTCCATAATTATTTCTTACGAATTCACTGAAACTCTAGATAGAGAAATTATAGAGAGAAAGAAAAAAAGTATTCTGCTACTTTATGTGACAACCCCAAAATAGGTCCATTCCACCCAACCCATTCTGAGTCGTCAAATACATGGTACAGAAAACAACTACAACTTTATTACAACAATTGTCGTGCAAAATACAACAACACATATGCTGTGAGTTTGGATACAAATATATACCAAATGTGACTCATGTTCCAACCGTGGACATCACCTCACAATAACACCTTACATAAAGGTATAGTCAAAAACTGTTTTAGAAATTAGAATCTTTGGGAAGTGCTCAAGGAAACCTTCGTACATGGGAGGCCACGCATCTAGGTTATGATAGATATCATATGGCCACAGAATTATCCTTGGTTGACCCAATAGACCCCAAAGAAAAACGAGAAGATTACTATCATATTCTTCCCAATGGTGAGTCTTCTCTTGACTTATCATTATCTCCACTGTCTCTAATTGAGAATTATACTTCAAATAAACACCAAGATTATATAGGTAGTGCCCATAGATATACTCAGCAAGTGGATGAGCACAACCCTGTCTTATGATGACACGAGGTTGTATGTCATTAGACATCTTGTATGATAGTGACAAAACACCCTTCCAACGTTGGGTTCGCCTCACCCTATTTTTTTCACCAAATATAACTACTAAATGATGACCACCGTTCTATTCCCTTGTTACCCCCGCTCGACCCAGCTACACTCTTATTACCTGAAAGGAATTGTGAAGTAAAAGGGTGAGCACAACTAGCTCAGTAAAGAATATCATGACTAAAGATAATTAAATTATCAATAGCCTTCATCAATAATAAATCAGAGATTTAGAACATATGGTAAATGATAAAAATTTCAACCATAGTTGCAGCGAAACGAGCAATCCATTAGAAGAGTCAAATAGACTATAAAGTCTATTATCTTCTCCATGTTAAAAATCCACCAACAATATTTTATCCATGTAACATCACTCAAGAGTTCCTTTCCACAATCATATGAATAACTCATAATCATAATTGTGACTATAAATTTTTCTTCGCACCCAGGACAAAGAATATTTTCATCACCTGTCTTTACCTGGAACATCAAAGATCATGGTTATACCAAATCACAGTTCCTGTTTATAATCATACTAACAAATCCATCTTTGCACTACGGGCCAAAGATATTCATCAACAAACCATCTTTGCACTACGGGCCAAAGATATTCAACAACAGTTCATCTTTGCACTACAGGCCAAAGATATTCATCAACAGGCCATCTTTGCACTACATGCCAAAGATATTCATCAACAATTCATATTTGCACTACAGGCCAAATATAATCATATCTCAAAGAAATATATAATCATTTCAGAATTTATATAAACAATAATTATAACCATGTTGATCAATTCACCTTTGCACTTAAGCTTAAGATATTCAATTATAAATTCAATGGTCATGATCATACCAGTCACAATTCAACTTTGCACTACAGGCCAAAGAGAACCCTAGTCATGATCATACCAATAATCTACCCATCTTTACACTCCAGTGAAAGAGAATTTCAACATCAGGGTTATAAAAATGTTATATATGATGATAAAAATAATATGATCAACATATAGTTTTAATCTCAAGAGTAATATTCGTAACTCATGAATAGTAAATCGTGAATAGTAACTCATGAATAGTAACCCCGACACAAAAGATAGAAATTCCACAATAAAATTCATACCAATATTTCGGTATAATGATATTGAAAGAATAACATTACTTAAATTTATAAACAATTTATTTTAATTGTTTACACTTTACTAATTAATGCATTTAATCATCATAAAATGCCAACTCTTACAATTTCATCATCAATAACCAAAACCCTCATCAAAAATCTGCATATATCTCATATAGGATTCTCAAGCCATAAAATCCTATTTTCCAATTTTCTTTCTTCACAAAACATATTTAATTCATTTACTCATAACTAGACTATTTTCATAAAAAATACCAAATCAGTTCTAAAAATATTTCTTTTCTGGGATTTAGTATAATATAGTCCCATAGTGAACATATATTTTTCTCAGAATTTTTAAAAGTCATTTACTATTTTTCATATGGCCAAAATAGCCGAATATTTAGACATTTATCAAAAATTGTACTTTTGTCTAAAAATTCTGAAATTCACAGAGTATACTCCTTTCATATACATGTACTCCCAATAAAAATTTCATCAATTTTGGAGTTAACCACAAGGAATTATAAGCGGTTACTTTTAAAATAGTCTTTTCCCGTAAGATTCATAACTCTTAATCTATACATCCAAAAATCACCATTTTTGGACACAATCAAGAAAACTCATCAAAATATCATTTCAAATTTTTCCAGAATTTTTGAAGATCAGAAAAATTACGAAACTGAAAATCATAACAACCCTTAAAATCCATTACTATCTCTTACTATCCCTTACAATCCCTTACAATCCCTTACAATCCCTTACCTCAAAAGAGCAGTACTTCTAACTGGATATCGGATATGATGCTGAAGGAAACTTGCACTGAATAGCAACTCTCAAAGTATCTAAATACTCACAAAATATGCTTCATAATATAGAGAGAGAAAGAGAGAAAACTTATGTTTCTGGTGTGATTTTCAATTCTAACTTAGCCCTCTATTTATAGGAAAATTTTGGTAGGTTTGACCTGCAACCTGATGGCTTTACCTGCTACTATTCCCACCCACCATATTTGAAATATAATTCAGCACATTTCTTCACCAACCACAAGTGGGGCCCACCAATTCTAGAATTTTCCATCAAAATGATAAACTCCGAAAATTCAACAATTTCTGAACCAGTCATCTCGTAAAATTCATAACAAATCATACGTTCATTTTTAACGGTTCAAAATTTGTGGACATATACTCAACTTATATATGTATAACATATCCAAAAATTACCACGATCCAACGGTCGGATTAAAAATTATAACCCTCGCAAAATATCTCAAAAACCCTGATTTTTAATACCTCCATTCCGACAAAAATACGGATAAAAATCTCAACATTAACTCCTTCATTTTTAACCACAAAAATATATCCCTCATTTATATCCACATAAAATAAATATTTCCTTATCATATGAATCAATAATTAATTATTCACAAATAATATTACAGAATCACATTTATGACAACCAGGCCGTTCCCAGGAAAGAGGGGGCTTTCCAATAAGGATTTCTCCTTACTAGCGCGCAATTAGATGACCAAACCTCTCCTTAGACAGAACTTTCTAGACATTGCCAATAATGCTATCTAATAATACTATTCAAATAATATGAATTATTGATCTGATAATGGAAAATACTGTGCAGCAACAATTATTGAACAACAATAATATAAAATTTCAACGTAGCAATTATTGAATCAATAAAATAAAATATTGAACAGTAATTACTGTAACAATTATTGAGTAGTGCCTTCTTACGTAAGAATCAATAATTTCAAAAATACTGTGCAATACCGTGTGCTACTGTGCAATAACGCGTATTACTGTATTTTAACCACCGGGTATTCTAACAGTGTTAACGGTAACAACTACGCCGTTATTTGTAAAAACTCAAATTTGTCATTTTCTTCACCCGACAATTATTCGTTATGGGGCCCACAAATAGCTGTGCCGTCGTACGAATATTCCCCGACAGAAAGAATATTCTACGACCAAACGAATATTCCCCGACAACAATGAATATTTTATAACCACTTGCTTATTTTGAAAAAAATTCATATTTCACCATAACTTTAAACTTTTATCAATTTAACCATTTACTTAATAGAAAAATTGAATACTTTTATTTCATAAAATTCGGGGTCTTACACTTTACTACTCCTATATCCAGTTTCTTCTAAGGTAAGGAGTATTATTTCTTTCGTATTCATGAAGAGAACTTTTGTTATTCCATTCTTTATTATTATGTTAGAATAACCTGTATATGCGAAGTACCGCATACATGGTGAAATTCTTCTGTTTTTCCATTCTTTATTATTATGTTGGAATAACATGTATATGCGAAGTACCGCATACATGGTGAAATTCTTCTGTTATTTCATTCCTTATTATTCTGTTGGAATAACCTGTCTATGCGAAGTACCACATACATGGTGAAATTCTGTTGTTATTCCATTCTTTATAATTCTGTTAGAATATCCTGTCTATGCGAATTACGCATGACCTGGTTCCATTATTTATTATTCTGTTGGAATAACCTGTCTACGCGGACTACCGCATGCATGGTGAATTCTGTTGTTATTTCATTCTTTATTATTCTGTTGGAATATCCTGTCTGTGCGTTTACGTATGACCTGGTTCCATTCTTTATTATTCTATCGGAATATCCTGTCTGTGCGTTTACGGATAACCTGGTTCTATTATTTATTATTCTGTTCGAATAACCTGTCTGTGCGGTCTATCGCATGCATGGTGAATTCTTCTGTTATTCCATTCTTTATTATTCTGTTGGAATAACCTGTCCATGTGGATTACCACATGCATGGTGAATGATCATTCGTATTCATTCCTTATTAAATTGTGAAAATGATCTGTCTACGTGGATTATCGCATGGCGGACGAAAATTCATTTGCAGTTTCATATATTCTATTATACTCAGTTGGTTAAAGCTTTGGTTTCTATACTCCATGAAATTAGTGAAATATCCTTGATAATTGCGCTTCATCCAGTATCTTTTGTGAGAACCCAGAATTTCACATAATTCAAATTTTTCGAATAATTTTTTTTTTTTAAAAAGAATGAAAAGAAAGTACTTGAATCATATAAATGTATATGATAATGAAGCTAGATAGTTAATTTATTAACTAAGAAGTATACTTAATCATTTTCAAGGAAGAGTAATGAAAGTTATGTAAGAAATTAACATGACTTGAATGTTAACCTTGATTATTAAATTAAAAGGATTTACAATCCTTAAGTAATTGTATTGATGATTATGTGAGTGTTTATAACTTATTAAGTCAATTAGGGCTATCAAGTTAATACACTAGAGGGATATGTTATGACATATGTGAGTTATGTACGTGATTGAGTAAATATGTATTATATAATGTGTATACATTTATTTTGTAAAGAGATGACGAATAAAGTTATGTAACCTAATACATTTATTAGGTATGATAATTAAATAACTTAATGTGTTATAATTTAAGAGAATGATAGTATTTAAAAACATATACTAATCCTAAGAGATTTACTTGATGCATCTCAATTAATTAATCTTATAACCTAAAGAATAGCAAGTCTAATTGGGTTATGAAATTAAAAATATATGAGTAAGAAATTAACTTGCTAATGGGTGTAATGGAACCCTAATTAAATATTGGGGAATGAATAAAAATTACTAAGTATAGAACTATATTGATTTGCAAGTCCATAGAATTAAAATTTCTAGCCCAAAGAATTAAAGAAGTGGCCCAACCTTTAGCCCAAGTGGGAGGGGACATATTGGACATTAAGTAAGTTAATTAAAGCATAAAATGAAAACAACTTTGGGCAATAGAAAGGCCACTTGGCCGAAATTTAGAGAGGAGAGAAAGGGGGGAAGAATGTAATGATGACTTACTTTAGTAAGTGGATAACTTATAACAAGTGTCCAAGTTCCATTCAACCAACACATTAAGTATTAAGTGTAAGAAACATCTAGGAGATGACTAAGAGAGAGAAGGGGAGAAGTATTGGGCAAATAATATACTTACATATCTTATATCTATACTTACTTTTCTAACAAATCAAAATCTAAGTCTTATATTTTTCTTTTCATCTTATTATCTAGCAAAAGCTAAGAAAGAAAAAGAGAGACTAGAGAAGAGAAAGAGAAAGCCTAAGGAATTTCGGCTATAGAGAGAGAGAGAGGAGAGAGGGAGAGTTTTAGAAAGCTTCATAGTTCCTAATCAAGGTTTAGGAAGAAAGAGAAGAAGGAAAGGCTAAGGTATAACCAAATTTCTACTTATATAGTATAATTTCTTTTTAGTTTGATTTGATTTTTTTTATAATTTGAAGTTTTGATCTTGAGGTTTAAAACCTTAGATCTAGGTGTATATAAGTGTTTCATGTTTAGATCTAACCTTTTTGAGGATCAAAAGTTAAATCTAAAGTATGAGATAGAAACTAGATTTTTCAAAATGTAGAGAACCTAATTTTTTATTAGCTTTTATGGTGTTTAACTTTGTGTTTGAGGCTTGATTGATGAAATAGATCAGGTATTATGGTAGATTCATGGGTATATGAAGTATGAGTAGGTAGCATGATGAGGTATGTTGGTTATTATGTGAGGGCATAGAAGTTTTCTTTGAAACCACAAAGGATGGAAAGTCAGATTTTTGTAAAAACGAAACATGAAATTCAAATGACCATATCTCCTATTATATTTCGAATTTTTGAGTGTGGTCAAGTCCTAGAGTTAGATATATAAGTTTTCTAACATCTCCAAGTGGAATCACTAAAAAAGGAGTTGTAGATTTCCGTATGGACTAGTTTTACCAAAGGACTCCAAAACTGTAAAACGCCAAAACACTTCTGTCCAAAATTTTAAAAGGGCAATTTCGGCCACTTAATTTGCCAGAAAAATTCCGGCCTTTTGGGACATGAAAATATATGGTATTAAGTACCTCCTGTCCAAAAATGAGGGCATTCCGACTTAAAATGACCAAGTTATGACCATTTCAATTTTTGTGATTTTTCGACGAAAATCGCTATAACCGGAGTTCTATAACTCCGATGGCCACGAAATTTAAACTGGAGGCTCACGTTAACACGTATAAGATTATGTCAAGAGATGGGAATTTCCGGAGTTAAGCACGAGGTAGCTAATTTCTTAAGGAATTAACTAAAAATATTTTTTTGAAAAATACTAAAGGAAGTTGGAAAATTATGGAAAAATACTTTTTGTGTATGAAATATATGTATATGTGTTTGGACAAAGGATAGAAAAATAATAAGTTGATTTGGTATTTTCGTGAAAAGGATATGGAATCCAGCTTGCTGGATTGAAAAATCTGATGAATCCAACTTGCTGGATTGAAAACAAGTTTACTGAATTGAAAATATATTGAATCCAGCTCGCTGGATTGTAATCTAGTTGATGAATTTGGAATTCAGGTTGCTGGATTTGGAATCCAGTCTGCTGAATTGGTAATTTGATTGTTAGATTTAGCATCCAGGTTGTTAGATTAGTATGTGACTTATTAGATGTTAAAGAATAACTTATGAAATGAAAAAGTAAGTGTTAAATCATAATGTATATGATATATAGATTAAAGAATTAGCAAAGAATGATAATAATACTAATATTGTAAGGAGTTATTTAATATTTAATTATGTGATTAAGTGTTAGATAATTGATTGATAAAGTAATTGTACTATGATACAAAGTATGATATGCTGATTAAAAGATCAATCTTATTAATGATAGGTATTACAAAAGAAGTTAACTTAAATTGCGTAGCAGTAGTCAACGAATCAGGCAAGTTTCCTAACTCAACTTGAGTTACTATTTTTCAAGCATGGTAGTGAATAATTATTGATAGTTATTCACATCTATAATGATTATTGTAATTCGCACGTAGTGCAATTGATTCTTGTTCTATTATTTGAACTATTTATAAATCATGTCTCAGCTAATTGTTTTAGCAAGACTAATATTTGTTAAAGCTTGAAATGTTCTATTTATTATGAACTGAATTGTTATTAGAAGATCTATGCCATTGGTTTCGGCTAGATTAGTATTGTTATTAATTATTGAAATCATAGTATTTCTTTGAAAGTAATCCAAACCATATTGTTGTGGTACGGACTCGTGATGTAAGACTGAGATGAACAAATTTTAATGTCGTAAATCGACCTATGCGCTATTATTGAGTATTATGCATAATATAGGGTACAAAGGAGTTGGCCGCTCCAGGTACTTGCAGAAGAGTATAGTTTAGTTTTTATAACTAATTTATATTCTTGTGGTAGTTTAGTTTTAATAACTAAATGATTCCTCTAGTAGTTCATAATCCTTTTGTGATCACTCAGCATGAAATCTGGGTATATCCCACTTTATTGAGTAATGTTGCAGTATTGTTAATTCTTATTATTCAATTGAATATTATTGAATCTTTGAAAGAATTTTACTCTTTCATCTTTGATATGTTATTCAGTATGAAATGGGAGAAAGTTTTATTATTGAGATTGAATTATTATTCAGCTACTTCGAAATCTTTTGATTATTATTGAAGTTCTAAAGAAGCTAGACCCTTCTATTCATGATATATATATATATATATATATATATATATATATATCATCTATTGTATATTTTAACTTGTTGGGCAAACTCGTTGCTCACCCTTGCTTAAATAAAATATTTCAGCTAATACCGAAGTAGCAGAAGGTTCTAACAGGGACAAAGGCAAAGGCAAGGTTCAGGAGTAGTTAGTGTCAACTTTTAATGATTATGTTTTATTATGTAATTATTTATGTAAACTTTTTGGTTATATAAGGGTATGTAAATTATGTCAAGGTTAGTTAACCTGGGATATTGCTATAAGTTGTATTAAGGAATATTATGCACGATGTTTTCATTAATGAATGAGTAGTTAGATGTGACATATTTGATAGATCGTGAGCACCAAACCTGTGGTTAGGGAACCCAGATTTGGGGGCGTCACATCTTTTCATGAAAATATTTTTCTGAGCATTCTTGAATTTTACTCTACAAAGCATTATCATGTTGACAATTTGGACGTTATTGGTTATTGGATAAATTAATTCTTGAACTTGTTTTATTGAATTATTATATCATTGTCATCATCCTCATGTTTATATTTTGTTGAAAGTAATCTGTGGCCTGTAGTGCATAGATGGACTTGGTATGATTATGACCAGAGATTATTCGGTATAATCATGACCGTAATGTTACAAATGATGTGGTAAAGGTCCTCACTGGCCCATAGTGCACTGATGGACAGTTGTTGGCATGATCATGACCATTGATGTATACGAATATCCTTGGCCCGTAGTGCATGGATAATTTGTGGTCCTGATACTAATGAATATCTTTGGGCATAGTGCATGGATGATGTGGATTATTTATTAAGCTGAGTCTCAGCGATAAAAGTGATAAAAAAACCTTTTTAAATCATAAAAGATAGTAGATTTTATTCTCTACTTGACTCTTTTAATGGATAGCTTGTTCCGCTGCAGTTAAACTTGATGTTTGTTATATTTTATTAGTTTAACACTGTTGAAGGCTAATGATAATTTATTCTGCATTATTTTAGTCATAATATTTCTTACTGGGCTAGTTGAGCTCACCCTTTTACTTTCATTATTTTCTTCAGGAAATGAGAACGTAGCAGGGACTAGTCGGGGAACAGAGTAACGGTCCAGATGATAGCATTAGTAGTCCTCACTATTCTATAAAATAGTGTGATAATAAATGTATTGAGGATTTATTTTGAGTTCGAATACTGTCTAGAAGACAATATTTGTATTAAAACTCACAGTTCATGTTGTATATTTAAGATTATATTTGTATTCTATACCATGTACTTGGCAACTCAGAATAGGTGATGTATACTTATTTTGGGGGCGTCACAGTTGGTATCAAAGCTTAGGTATATGATCCCTGACTGAGATGTGAGATAAGAACTAGGAGGGGAGAGACGGGGAATTCTTTCGCTAGTATGACCTACCTAAGTTTATTTGGTATTTAATTGGTTGGTCATAGTATATGGATAATATGTGATATGTTAATTAACCCTTGTTTTATGGCAGTATTTAAGAATAACAGCTGAGAACGTTAACAATGGAGTGAATGAAATCGTGGAGACACCTCTAATCGCCAACCAGGTTAATGTGATGTCAGACGAAGAAGAAATTAGAGATATCTACGTGGTGAGTGAAGAATTGATAGTTGCACCCGAGATAGTCGCAGAGGTTACAGTTGAGAGTGAGGAAGAAGAGGAACCTGAGGAGAATTTATTAGAAGAATTTTATGATCGAAATTTAGAATTACAAAATCGTATTCATGAGTTAGAAGACCAGGCTGAAGAACGACAGGCGGTCGTGGAGCAAAAAGATGCAACGATTCAAGCTTGTGTTACCCGATATGTGATGCTTGAACAGAAGCACTCTTTGGCAGAGTATAAGATGATAAAAATGGAATCTGAGCTGAACGAAGAAACAACTGAACGAGTGAGAATGAGTGATGTATCGGTAAAAGCCGCACGATGCGTTGACATTGTGGAAAGAGATGTCCGATCTAAGAAGGCTAAAATAGATGATATGTATTTCTCTTTTTGGACAGCAATTGAGAGAACCCAACATCGAGTTCGAAATTACCCTGTGCAGATCGATCAACCCTAATTCGATATGGATCGAAGATTAATGATTCAGATCATGAAACAGGAGTACGACGAAGCAGTTGAGGGTGGAATATGCCCTATATAAAAGTCAATTTCAACGGTAGTGATGACACCAAATGCTGCCCTAGACAAGTCAAAGCCGGGTAGTTCAAGGGAGAGCGAATGTCATGACTTCTCAAAAATCGAGTAACCCGAACGAAGTTAGTACGAGTTAGTTAATTATAAATTCTTACAAAGTCTAGACCTTATTAGATACTGGTTCTACCCATTCTTTTATCTCTCTTGCTTGCGCTCAACGTTTAAATTTAACTCAGGAGAAGTTAGACTTTCACTTATTGGTTGAAATTTCGTTAGCAGAAGCCTTCGTTACCTCCACTATTTATAAATCTTGTTGATTCCAATCGACACTTTCACGTTACCTGTCGATCTTATCTCATTGAAAATACTTGCATTTGATGTGATTTTAGTAATCGATTGGTTAACTACTCATCATGTTCTTCGTAAGGTTGTTAGCTTTCATATTCCTAACTAACCTGTTATGCGAATTTAAGCAACCAAACCACTAAGTCAATCATTGTTATATCAAGCCATAAGTAAAGAGCCCCGATCCTTTCTTTGTTGACTTCCTTGTATGGAATGCACCGAAGCCATACTTTCTGTAGGCGACGTCGTGAATGACGATGACAAGTTGATAGGTATCAATGTAACGTGTTATCCAATTCTTGGGATGAGAGTCACAGTTTTGAATGATATTTCTATTGTTAATAAATTTCCTAACGTATTCTACTATTCTTGAAGACTTCTTAGCCTACCCCTAGAGCGTGAAATTGAATTTTGTATTGACTCCACTACAAAACCCATTTCTTCAACCCTTAAATATTTCTTCAACTAAAATGAACATATAATACGCCAAAAACGTTGGCTCGAACTATTAAAGATTACAATCGTACCATTTAATACCATCGTGGAAAAACGAACGTGGTAGCTAACGCGTTGAGTAGAAGATCGTATGCATTTACGAGTACGATGTTGTTAACACAAAAACCCATTTTGTATGACTTGCAAAGGATGAAGATAGAGTTAAAGACTCTAGGGACCCACGTGAAGATAATAAATATACGATTAGAATCGATTTTAATCGATAAAGTTAAAGCCGCTCAAGCCACATTCTCAGAGCTGATTAATGTGAAGAAGAAGGTTCAAGAGGGCGTTATTCTAGAAGCAAGAATCGATGAAGAGAGGAAATCTCAACCCTCGATTTTTTTGTCCCATTTGAAATCCTTTATTGAGTAGGAACTGTGGCCTATAGACTCGTTTTACCGCCAAGTATGTCGCGTGTTCATAACGTTCTTTTTAACGTATCGATGTTACGTAAATATGTGGACGACCCGAACCACATTATTGAATTGGAATTGGACGAGATAGCAGATGTAAGACCCCAACTTTTTAATGAATAAAATCGAATTTTCTCTATTTATTATTGTGAATAATAAGGTGTTAATTTGATATAATGCTTTGGTTATGGGTGAAATGTGCAAATTTTTTAAAATAAGCAAATGGTTATAAAATATTTATTGTTGTCGGGGAATATTCGTTTGGTCGTAGAATATTTTTTCTGTCGAGAAATATTCGTACGACGGCGCAACCATTTGTGGGCCCCATAACATAATAACCGTCGGATGAAGAAAATGATAAATTTGAGTTTTTATAAATAACGGCGTAATTGTTACCGTTAACACTATTAGAATACTCGGTGGGTAAAGTAAAGTAATATGCGTTGTTGCACAGTAGCACACGGTATTGCACAGTATTTTTGAATTATTGATTCTTACGTAAGAAGGCACTACTCAATAATTGTTACAATAATTATCAGATCAATAATTCATATTATCTAAATAATATTATTAGATAGCATTATTGGCAATGTCTAGAAAGTTTTGTCAAGGAGAGGTTTGGTCACCTAATTGCGCGCCAGTAAGGAGAAATTCTTATCGGAAAGCCCCCTCTTTCCTGAGAACTGCATGGTTGTCATTATTGTGATTCTGTAATATTATTTGTGAATAATTAATTATTAATTTATATGATAAGGAAATATTTATTTAATGTGGATATAAATGATATATTTATTTATGTGGCTATAAATGAAGGAATTAATGTTAATGTGTTTTATCAGTATTTTGTCAAATTGGAGGTTTTAAATTATCAAATCGGTGCTCTTAAAACTCTATTGCGTGAGTTATAATTTTAATCCGACCTTTAGATCGTTGTGATTTTTGGATATGTTATACATATATAAGTTTAGTATATGTCCACAAATTTTGAACCGTTAAAAATTAACGTATGATTTGTTATGAATTTTAAAAGGTGTTAAAAATCTTCCGTTTGTGGATTTCGGATATTTTCTGACTGGAATTTGGAAAAACTTAACGCTACAAAGTTGTAGAGAATTCAATTTCGTGTGAAATGGACAAAAAATTCGTATTTTTCTGATAAACGGGCTATTTCTATGAATTACTGAAGTTTTATAAAATAAAATAATTTTTATTAAAATTGGGTGAGACACACTTTGGTTTTTAACATGTGGGCTGCTAATTAGTGTCCAATATGGCTGGCTGCTGAGTTTCCAAATGGTTGGTGCATAAAAAATAATAATAATGTAACGACCCCAAAACAGGTCCATTCCATCCAACCTATTCTGAGTCGCCAAATACATGGTACAGAAAATAACTACAACTTTATTACAACAATTGTCGTGCAAAATACAACAACACATATGCTGTGAGTTTGGATACAAATATATACCAAATGCGACTCATGTTCCAACCGTGGACATCACCTCACAATGACACCTTACATAAAGGTATAGTCAAAAACTGTTTTAGAAATTAGAATCTTTGGGAAGTGCTCAAGGAAACCTTCGTACATGGGAGGCCATGCGTCTAGGTTATGATAGATATCATATGGCCACAGTATTATCCTTGGTTAACCCAATAGACCCCAAAGAAAAATGAGAAGATTACTATCATATTCTTCCCAATGGTGAGTCTTCTCTTGACTTATCATTATCTCCACTGTCTTTAATCGAGAATTATACTTCAAACAAACACCAAGATTATATAGGTAGTGCTCGTAAATATACTCAGCAAGTGGATGAGCACAATCATGTCTTATGATGACACGAGGTTGTATGTCGTTAGACATTTTGTATGATAGTGGCAAAATACCCTTCCAACGTTGGGTATACCTTACCCTATTAGAGTCAAATAGACTATAAAGTCTATTATCTTCTCCATGTTAAAAATTCACCAACAATATTTTATCCCTGTAACATCAATCAACAATTCTGGTCCACAATCATATGAATAACTCATAATCATAACTGTAGTTCTAAATTCCTCTTCTCATCTAGGACGAAGATAATTTTCATCACCTATCTTTACCTGAAACATCAAAGATTATGGTTACACTAAATCACATTTCCTGTTCATAATCATACTAATAACTTCATCTTTGCACTACGACCAAAGATATTCATTTGTATCACCAGTTGGTCATGTTCATCTCAACATCTGTTCATCTTTACACTACTGGCCAAAGATATTCAACAACATGCCATCTTTGCACTACGGGCCAAAGATATTCATCAACAATTCATCTTTGCACTACAGGCCAAAGATATTCATCAATAATTCATCTTTGTACTACAGGCCAAAGATATTCCTCAATAGTTTATATTTGCACTAACGGCCAAATATATTCATCAACAGTTCATATTTGCACTACAGGCCAAATATATTAATATCTCAAAGAAATATATAATCATTTCAGAATTTATATAAACAATAATTATAACCATATTGATCAATTCACCTTTGCACTTAAGTTAAAGATATTCACTTATAAATTCAATGGTCATGATCATACCAATCAACAATTTAACTTTGCACTACTGGCCAAAGAGAACCCATAGTCATGATCATACCAAAAATCTACCCATCTTTACACTCAAGTCAAAGAGAAATATCATCATTAGGGTTATAAAAATATTATATATAATAATAAAAATAATATGATCAACATATAATTTTAATCTCAAGAGTAATATTCGTAAATCAACTATAATTTGGTTAGAAAAAGAAACCAAGTTTTTTGTCGTGAATAGTAACTCGTGAATAGTAACTCAACACAAAAAGGTAGAAATTCCACAATAAAATACATACCAATATTTCGGTATAATGATATTGAAAGAATAATATTTCTTAAGCTTATAAATAATTTATTTTAATTGTTTACACTTTACTAAATAATGCATTTAATCATCCTAAAATGCCAAACTCATAAGATTTCATCACCAATAACCAAAAACCCTCATCAAAATCTGCATATACCTCATATAGGATTCTCAAGCCATAAAATCCTATTTTCTAATTTTCTTACTTCACAAAACATATTTAATTCATTTACTCATAACTAGACCATTTTCATGAAAAATATCAAATCAGTTCCAAAAATATTTCTTTTCTGAGATTTAACATAATATAGTCCCATAGTGAACATATATTTTTCTCAGAATTTTTAGAAGTCATTTACTATTTTTCATATGGCCAAAACAGCCGAATATTTAGATATTTATCAAAAATTGTACTTTTATCTAAAAATTCTGAAATTCACAGAGTATACTCCTATCATATACATGTACTCCTAATAAAAATTTTATTAATTTTGGAGTTAACCACAAGAAGTTATAAGCTGTTACTTTTAAAATAGTCTTTTCTCATAAAATTCATAACTCTTAATCTATACATCCAAAAATCACCATTTTTGGACACAATCAAGAAAACTCATCAAAATATCATTTTAAATTTTTCCAGAATTTTTGAAGGTCAAAAAAATTACAAAACTGAAAAACATAACAACCCTTAAAATCTCTTACTATCCCTTACCTCAAAAGTGCAGTATTTCTGATTGGACCGTAAAGTCGAAGGAAACTTGCACTGAATAGCAACTCTCAAAGTATCTAAATACTCACAAAATATGCTTCATAATATAGAGAGAGAAAGAGAGAAAGCTTATGTTTCTGGTGTGATTTTCAATTCTAACTTAGCCCTCTATTTATAGGAAAATGTTAGCACGCCGAAGCAGATTTAACCTGCAACCTGATGGCTTTACCTGCTACTATACTCACCCATCACATTTGAATAAAAATCTCAGCACATTTTTTCACCAACCAAGAGTGGGGCCCACCAATTCTAGAATTTTCCACCAAAATGATTAACACCGAAAATTCAATAATTTCTAAACCACTCATCTCGTAAAATTCATAACAAATTATATGTTAATTTTAAACGGTTCAAAATTTATGGACATATACTCAACTTATATATGTATAACATATCCAAAAATCACAACGATCCAACGATCGGATTAAAAATTATAACCCCGCAAAATATCTCAAAAAACCTGATTTTTAATACCTCTATTCCAACAAAAATACTGATAAAAACCTCAACATTAACTCCTTCATTTTTAACTACAAAAATATATCCCTCATTTATATCCACATAAAATAAATATTTTCTTATCATATGAATCAATAATTAATTATTCACAAATAATATTACAGAATCACATTTATGACAATCAGGCCGTTCCCAGGATAGAGGGGGCTTTCCAATAAGAATTTCTCCTTACTGGCGCGCAATTAGGTGACCAAACCTCTCCTTGACAGAACTTTCTAGACATTACCAATAATGTTATCCAATAATATTATTCAAATAATATGAATTATTGATCTGATAATGGGAAATACTGTACAGTGACAATTATTGAACAACAATAATATAAAATATCAATGCATCAATTATTGAATCAATAAAATAAAATATTGAACAGTAATTACTGTAACAATTATTGAGTAGTGCCTTCTTACGTAAGAATCAATAATTTCAAAAATACTATGAAATACCGTGTGCTACTGTGCAATAACGCGTATTACTGTATTTTAACCACCGGGTATTCCAATAGTGTTAACGGTAACAACTACGTTGTTATTTATAAAAACTCAAATTTGTCGTTTTTTTCACCCGACAGTTATTCTGTTATGGGGCCCACAAATGTATGCACCGTCGTACGAATATTTTCCGACAGAAAGAATATTCCACGACCAAACGATTAATATTTCCCGACAACAATGAATATTTTATAACCACTTGCGTATTTTGAAAAGTTTTCACATATCACCCATAACTTTAACTTTTTATCAATTTAACCATTTACTGAATTGTAATTATAAAAAAAATTGAATACTTTTATTTCATAAAATTCGGGGTCTTACAAATAATATTTTATTATTTTAGTCTCCTTTGGCGTTCTAGCATTTTCCTATAAATAGGCGATTAAGTTAGAATTGAAAATCACACCAGAAACAAATTTTCTTTCTCTCTATATTGTCGAGCATATTTTATGAGTATTTAGATACTTTGAGAGTTGTTGTTCGGTACAACGTTCCTTCGACTTTTCATCCGATATTCCAATCAGAAATACTGCTCTTTTGAGGTAAGGGATTATAAGGGTTATTATGTTTTTCAATTTCGTAATTTTTCTGACCCTCAAAAATTCTGAAAAAATTTGAAATGATAATTTGATGAATTTTATAGATTGTGTCCAAAAATAACGATTTTTGAATGTATAGATTAAGAGTTATGAATTTTATGGGAAAAGACTATTTTAAAAGTAAACTCTTATAACTCTTTGTGGTTAACTCCATAATTGGTAAAAATTTTATTGAGAGTACATGTATATAATAGAAGTATACTCTGTAAATTTTAGAATTTTTACACAAAAGTACAATTTATGATAAATGTCTAAATGTTCGGCAGTTTTGGCCATATGAAAAATAGTAAATGAATTTTAAAAATTTCGAAAAAAATATATGTTCAATATGGGACTATATGCTGCTAAATCCCAGAAAAAAATATTTTTGAGACTGATTTGGTATTTTTCATAAAAATAGACTAGTTATGAGTAAGTGAATTAAATATGTTATGTGAAGTAAGAAAAGTAAAAATAGGATTTTATGGCTTGAGAATCATATATAATGTATATGTAAATTTTTTATGAAAGTTTTGGTTATTGGTGATAAAATCTTATGAGTTTGACATTTTAGGATGATTAAATGCATTATTTAGTAAAGTGTAAACAACTAAAATAAATTATTTAAAAGTTTAAGAAATATTATTCTTTCAATATCATTACACCAAAATATTGGTATGAATTTTATTGGAGAATTTATATCTTTTTCATGTCGGGGTTACTATTCATGAATTACTATTCATGAGTTACTATTCACGAATTACTATTCACGGGGTACTATTCACGATAAAATTGGTTTTTTTTCTGACCAAATTATCGTTGATTTATGAATCTTACTCTTGAAATTAAATCCATGTTTTGATCATATTATTTTTGTTATAATTATGGTTTATATAAATTTTGAAATGATTATGTGTTTCTTTGAGATATGAATATCTTTGGCTCGTAGTGCAAAGATGACCCGTTGTTGAATATCTTTGGCCCGTAGTGCAAAGATGATCTGTCGTTGAATATCTTTGGCATGTAGTGCAAAGGTGATCTGTTGTTGAATATCTTTGGCCAGTAGTGCAAAGATGAACGATTGACGAATATCTTTGGCCCATAGTGCAAAGATGAATTTATTAGTATGATTATGTACAGGAACTGTGATTTGGAACAACCATGATCTTTGATGTTTTAGGTAAATACATGTGATGAAAATTATCATCGTCCTGGATGCGAAGAGTAATTTAGAATCACAATTATGATTATGAGTTATTCATATGATTGTGGACCAGAACTGTTGATTGATGTTACAGGATAAAATATTGTTGTTGAATTTTTAACATGGAGAAGATAATTGACTTTATGGTCTATTTGTCTCTTCTAATAGATTGCTCGTTCCGCTGTAACTATGGTTGGAATTTTTTTATCGTCTACCATATGTTCTAAATCTCTGATTTATTACTGTTAAAGGCTATTGATAATTTATTTATCTTTAGTCATAATATTCTTTACGGGGCTAATTGAGCTCACCCTTGCTTCACAATTCTTTTTAGGTAATGAGAGTGTAGCTGGGTCGAGCGGGGGTAACGAGGGAATAAAACGGTGGTCTCTAGCTGTGGAGTTCTCCCTAAAACAGTATAGAAAAGTGTGTTGTATTTTATACATCATTTAGTAGTTATATTTGGTAAATCAAATAGGGAGAGACGAACCCAACGTTGGAAGGGTGTTTTGCCACTATCGTACAAGATGTCTAATGACATATAACCTCGTGTCATCATAAGATAGAGTTGTGCCATCCACTTACTGAGTATATCTACGAGCACTACCTATATAATCTTGGTGTTTGGTTGAAGTATAACTCTCAATTAGAGACAGTGGAGATAATGATATGTCAAAAAAAGACTCACCATTGAAAAGAATATGATAGTTGTAACGACCACAAAAAAGGTCCATTCCATTCAACCCATTCTGAGTCGCCAAATACATGGTACAGAAAATAACTAAACTTTATTACAACAACACATATGCTGTGAGTTTGGATACAAATATATACCAAATGTGACACATGTCCCAACCGTGGGCAGCACCTCATAATGACACCTTACATAAAAGTATAGTCAAAAACTATTTTAGAAATTAGAATATTTGGGAAGTGCTCAAGGAAACCCTTGTACATGGGAGGCCATGCTTCTAGGTTGTGATAGATATCATATGGCCATAGAATTATCCTTGATTGACCCAATAGACCCCAAAGAAAATGAGAAGATTACAATCATATTCTTCCCAATGGGGAGTCTTCACTTGACATATCATTATCTCCACTGTCTCTAAGTGAGATTTATACTTCAAACAAACACCAAGATTATATAGGTAATGCTCGTAAATATACTCAGCAAGTGGATGAGCACATCCCTGTCTTATGATGACACGAGGTTGTATGTCATTAGACATCTTGTATGATAGTGACAAAACACCCTTTCAACGTTGGGTTCGCCTCACCCTATTTTCTTCACCAAATATAACTACTAAATGATGACCACCGTTCTATTCCTTGTTACCCCCGCTCGACCCCAGCTACACTCTTATTACCTGAAAGGAATTATGAAACAAAATGGTGAGCACAACTAGCCCAGTAAAGAATATTATGACTAAAGATAATTAAATTATCAATAGTCTTCATCAGTAATAAATCAGAGATTTAGAACATATGGTAGATGATAAAAATTTTAACCATAGTTGCAGCGGAACGAGCAATCCATTAAAAGAGTTAAATAGACCATAAAGTCTATTATCTCCTCCATGTTAAAAATCACCAACAATGTTTTATCCATGTAACATCACTCAACAGTTCCTTTCCACAATCATATGAATAACTCATAATCATAATTGTGACTCTAAATTTTTCTTCGCACACAGGACGAAAAATATTTTCATCACCTGTCTTTACCTGAAACATCAAAGATCATGGTTATACCAAATCACAGTTCCTGTTCATAATCATACTAATAACTTCATCTTTGCACTACGGCCAAAGATATTCATTTGTACCAGTTGGTCATGTTCATCTCAACACTTGTTCATCTTTGCACTACTGGCCAAAGATATTCAACAACATGTCATCTTTGCACTACAGGTCAAAGATATTCATCAACAGTTCATCTTTGCACTACAGGCCAAAGATATTCATTATCTCAAAGAAATATATAATCATTTCAAAATTTATATAAACAATAATTATAACCATGTTGATCATTTCACCTTTGCACTTAAGCTAAAGATATTCACTTATAAATTCAATGGTCATGATCATACCAGTCACCAATTCAACTTTACACAACTGGCCAAAGAGAACCCTAGTCATGATCATACCAATAATCTACTAATCTTTACACTCAAGTGAAAGAGAATATCATCATTAGGGTTATAAAAATATTATATATGATAATAAAAATAATATGATCAACATATAGTTTTAATCTCAAGAGTAATATTCATAAATCAACTATAATTTGGTCAGAAAAAAGAAACTAATTTTGTCGTGAATAATACCCGTGAATAGTAACTCGTGAATAGTAACCCCAACACAAAAAGGTAAAAATTTCACAATAAAATTTATACAATATTTCGGTATAATGATATTGAAAGAATAACATTTCTTAAACTTATAAATAATTTATTTTAATTGTTTACACTTTACTAAATAATGCATTTAATCATTCTAAAAAGCCAAACTCATAAGATTTCATCACCATAACCAAAACCCTTATAAAAAATCTGTATATACCTCATATAGGATTCTCAAGTCATAAAATCATATTTTTCAATTTTCTTACTTCACAAAACATATTTAATTCATTTACTCACAACTAGACTATTTTCATGAAAAATACCAAATCAGTTCTAAAAATATTTCTTTTCTGGGATTTAGCATAATATAGTCTCATAGTGAACATATATTTTTCTCAGAATTTTTAAAAGTCATTTACTATTTTTCATATGACCAAAACAGCCGAATATTTAGACAATTATCAAAAATTGTACTTTTGTTCAAAAATTCTGAAATTTACAGAGTATACTTCTATCATATACATGTACTCCCAATAAAAAATTCATCAATTTTAGAGTTAACCACAAGGAATTATACGCGGTTACTTTTTAAAATAGTCTTTTCTCATAAAATTCATAACTCTCAATCTATACATCCAAAAATCACCATTTTTGGACACAATCAAGAAAACTCATCAAAATATATCATTTCAAATTTTTTCAAAATTTTTGAAGGTCAGAAAAATTACGAAACTGGAAAATATAACAACCCTTAAAATCTCTTACTATCCTTACCTCAAAAGAGCAGTACTTCTGATCGGTATAAGGCTGAAGGAAACTTGCACAGAATAGCAACTCTCAAAGTCTAAATACTCTAAATATCACAACATATGCTAATAATATAGAGAGAGAAAGCGAGAAAGCTTATGTTTCTGGTGTGATTTTCAATTCTAACTTAGCCCTCTATTTATAGGAAAATGTTAGCACGCCGAAGCAGACTTAACCTGCAACCTGATGGCTTTACCTGCTACTATTCTCACCCACCACATTTGAATAAAAATCTCAGCATATTTCTTCACCAAACAAGAGTGGGGCCCACCAATTCTAGAATTTTCTACCAAATGATTAACTCCGAAAATTCAACAATTTCTGAACCACTCATCTCGTAAAATTCATAACAAATTATACGTTAATTTTAACGGTTCAAAATTTGTGGACATATACTCAACTTATATATGTATAACATATCCAAATATTACCATGATCCAACGGTCGGATTAAAAATTATAACCCTCGCAAAATATCTCAAAAACCCTAATTTGATTTTCAATACCTCCGTTCCGACAAAAATACAGATAAAGCACCTCAACATTAACTCCTTCATTTTTAACCACAAAAATATATCCCTCATTTATATCCACATAAAATAAATATTTTCTTATCATATGAATCAATAATTAATTATTCACAAATAATATTACAGAATAACATTTATGACAACCAGGCCGTTCCCAGGAAAGAGGGGGCTTTTCAATAAGAATTTCTCCTTACTGGCGCACAATTAGATAACCAAACCTCTCCTTAGACAGAACTTTTTAGACATTGCCAATAATGCTATCTAATAATATTATTCAAATAATATGAATTATTGATCTGATAATGGATGTGATGTGCAGCAATAATTATTGAAACAACAATAATATAAATATCAACGCAACAATTATTGAATCAATAACATAAAATATTGAACAGTAATTACTGTGACAATTATTCAGTAGTGTCTTCTTACGTAAGAATCAATATTTCAAAAATACTGTGCAATACCGTGTGCTACTGTGCAATAACGCGTATTACTGTATTTTAACCACCGGGTATTCCAACAGTGTTAACGGTAAAAACAAATTACACCGTTATTTATAAAAACTCAAATTTGTCGTTTTCTTTATCCGACCGTTATTTGTTATGGGGCCCACAAATGTCTGCGCCGTCGTACGAATATTCCCCGACAGAAAGAATATTCCACGACCAAACGAATATTCCCCGACAACAATGAATATTTATAACCACTTGTGTATTTTGAAAAAAAATTCATATATCCACCCTTAACTTTAACATTATCAATTTAACCATTTATTGAATAGTAATTATAAGAAAAATTAAATACTTTTATTTCATAAAATTCGGGGTCTTACAATCTCCCTTCTTATGAAATTTCGTCCCCGAAATTTACGTACCTGGTATTTCAAAGAGTTGAGAATACCTTGCTTTCATTTCAGATTCCATCTTCCTTGTCATCATGATTTCTCCATTGCTCATCTCCTGTATTTCAGATATCATTCTAGAATACAGCTTCAAAATAAGGGTCAATTAAACAAATTATGTGACGCCCCAAAACAGGTATACAACACCTATTCTGAGTCGTCAATAACATGGTACAGAAACAACTACAACTTTATTAATACAACATAAAAATTGTGAGTGTAAATACAATATTGTCATCTAGACAATATCCACACTCAAATAAGTCCTCATTACAATTATTGGAACAATATTTTACAAAAAAAAATGGTGAGGACTACTAAACAACTTCCTAGAACCTTCATTCCATACCCCGACTAGTACCTGCTACATTCTCGCCTCCTGAGAAGAAAATAGAACAACAAGGAAAAGGGTGAGCTCAACTAGCCCAGTAAAGAATATTATGACTAAGATAATATACAACAAATTATCGTTAGTCTTCAACAGGGAAAAATTTAATAGAATACAATAGACAACAAGTTTTAATTCAATATTCGCAGCGGAAAATAATAATTCATAGAGAAGTTACGTAGAGAATGAAATCTACGATTATCTATGAATTTAAAGTTCATCATCAACATTTTATCCCTGTAACATCAATCAATAATATCTTGGAATCAAATAGTCATCTTTGCACTACAGGCCAAAGATATCCATCAGTTGGTCATGTTCACCTCAACACCTGTTCATCTTTGCACTACGGGCCAAAGATATTCATAAGAAATTATTCATCTTTGCACTACAGACCAAAGATATTCAGTTATATCATCATTTAAGACTGAGGATGATGAAAAATATTTTAAAGAAAACGAATCCAGTGAAGCAAAATAACAAATATTAAGGATTCGTATTTCGATTTATCCATGTCCAAAAATACCTTATCATAGTGAAGTAAAATTCAAGAATGATCAAAACATGGATACAATCAAAGCTAGTATCCAGAGTAGATATTTGGACGAAAAGAAGGAAATTTCATTTTTCGGTGAATAGTAACTCGTGAATAGTAACTCGTGAATAGTAACTCATGAATAGTAACCCCGACATGAAAAGTTCCAAATTTGATAAAAATTCAGATCAATACTTCGGCATAATGATATTGAAGAAAATAATATCATTTAAGAAGAAATAACATCCCTTACCTCGGAAAGACGGTACTTCTGACTGGAATACTAGATATAGTGCTGAAAGGAAACTTGCACCGTATAGCAATACTCAAAGTATCAAATACTCACAAGAATACGCTCGATATAGAGAGAGAAATAGAGAGAAACTTGTGTTTCTGGTGTGATTTTCAATTTCTAACCTAAGCACCCTATTTATAGGAAAATGCTTAGAACACCAAAGCAGAAAAATTTAATATAATAATAATATATTTATCAAATTTTCCTTAGCCCACCTTAGACATCTGATCTCAGCCCATTTATATCACATGTTAGCCCACTTAAATGCCAAAAAACGTTTTTCTTCAAAATAATAAATAAAACTTCCAAAAATTAATTATTTCGGAACTTCAGAACTTCAATAATTCATAATAAATAGCTCTTTTATCAGAAAATTCGAATCTCGCGTGTTTTTATAGGAAATTCAATTCTCTACAACTTTACAGAAGAACATTTTTCCAAATTCTAAAAAAAAAATTGACCGAAATCCACAAACGGGCGATTTTGCAGTCAATAATAAATTTTCGGTCAAGAATTGTGTCCACCAACACACAAAACATGTGTTAATCATTTAATGCCATAAAAATACTCTTCCTCCTCATATACTCATATATCCCACATTCATTGTAAAAATACCACCATCAATACTTTATTAAAATAATACATTTAAATGAATTATTTTATCAGAAAAAGATAAAATATTAATTTTTAACAATTGTCACATTAAAAAATTTTCTCTATCTATATCCACATAAAATCACTATTTTTCTCATCATATAAATCAATAATTAATTATACACAAATAATATTACAGAACCACAGTACTGGCAACCAGGCAGTTCTCAAGAAAGAGGGGGCTTTCCAATAAGGATATCTCCTTACTGGCGCGCAATTAGATGACCAAACTTCTCCTTAGACAGAATTTTCTAGACATTGTCAATAATGTTATCTAATAATATTATTCAGATAATATGAATTATTGTTCCGATAATAGAAAATACTGTGTAGTGACAATTATTAAAACAACAGTAATATAAAATATTAACGCAGCAATTATTGAATCATATAAATATAATATTGAACTGTAATTACTGTAACAATTATTGAGTAGTGCCTTCTTACGTAAGAATCAATAATTGGTGCAATACCGTGTGCTACTGTGCAACAACGCGTATTACCGTGCTTTAATCACGGGTATTCCAACAGTATTAACGGTAACAACTACGCCGTTTTTATAAACAACTTATTTTTGTCGTTTTCTTCATCCAATCGCTTTCCGTTATGCGGCCCACAAAAGACTGCGCCGTCGTACGAATATTCTCCGACAGTAAGAATATTCCACGACCAAGCGAATATTCCCCAATAACAATGAATATTTTATAACCACTTGCTTATTTAAAATATTTGCGCATTTTACCCATAACTAACCACATTAATCAAATCAACCCTTACTATTTCAGAATAATAAATAGAGGAAATTAAATTTCATTTATTAATAATTTGGGGTCTTACAAATTAATATATCACATAATATCCGATATTATGACTGACCAACAAATAAGCTTAGGTAGGACACACTAGCGAAGGATTTACTCATCTCTCCCCTCCTAGTTCTATTTCCATATCTCCGCCGGAGATCATATCCCTAAGCTCTGATACCAAATGTAACGACCCCAAAATAGGTCCATTCCATCCAACCCATTCTGAGTCGCCAAATACATGGTACAGAAAATAACTACAACTTTATTAAAACAATTGTCGTATTAAATACAACAACACATTATGCTATGAGTTTGGATATAAATATATACCAAATGTGACACATGTCCCAACCGTGGACAGCACCTCACAATAATACCTTACATAAAAGTATAGTCAAAAACTATTTTAGAAATTAGAATATTTGGGAAGTGCTCAAGGAAACCCTTGTACATGGGAGGCCATGCTTCTAGGTTGTGATAGATATCATATGGCCATAGAATTATCCTTGGTTGACCCAATAGACCCCAAAGAAAAATGAGAAGATTACAATCATATTCTTCCCAATGGGGAGTCTTCACTTGACATATCGTTATCTCCACTGTCTCTAAGTGAGAATTATACTTCAAACAAACACCAAGATTATATAGGTAATGCTCGTAAATATACTCAGCAAGTGGATGAGCACATCCCTGTCTTATGATGACACGAGGTTGTATGTCATTAGACATCTTGTATGATAGTGACAAAACACCCTTTCAACGTTGGGTTCGCCTCACCCTATTTTCTTCACCAAATATAACTACTAAATGATGACCACCGTTCTATTCCCTTGTTACCCCCGCTCGACCCAGCTACACTCTTATTACCTGAAAGGAATTATGAAACAAAATGGTGAGCACAACTAGCCCAGTAAAGAATATTATGACTAAAGATAAATAAATTATCAATAGTCTTCATCAGTAATAAATCAGAGATTTAGAACATATGGTAGATGATAAAAATTTCAACTATAGTTGCAGCGGAACGAGCAATCCATTAAAAGAGTCAAATAGACCATAAATTCTATTATCTCTTCCATGTTAAAAATCCACTAACAATGTTTTATCCATGTAACATCACTCAACAGTTCCTTTCCACAATCATATGAATAACTCATAATCATAATTGTGACTCTAAATTTTTCTTCGCACCCAGGACGAAAAATATTTTCATCACCTGTCTTTACCTGAAACATCAAAGATCATGGTTATACCAAATCATAGTTCATGTTCATAATCATACTAATAACTTCATCTTTGCACTACGACCAAAGATATTCATTTGTACCAGTTGGTCATGTTCATCTCAACACTTGTTCATCTTTGCACTACTGGCCAAAGATATTTAACAACATGTCATCTTTGCACTACAGGTCAAAGATATTCATCAACAGTTCATCTTTGCACTACAGGCCAAAGATATCATATCTCAAAGAAATATATAATCATTTCAGAATTTATATAAACAATAATTATAACCATGTTGATCATTTCACCTTTGCACTTAAGCTAAAGATATTCACTTATAAATTCAATGGTCATGATCATACCAGTCACCAATTCCTCAACTTTGCACAACTGGCCAAAGAGAACCCTAGTCATGACATACCAATAATCTACTCATCTTTACACTCAAGTGAAAGAGAATATCATCATTAGGGTTATAAAAATATTATATATGATAATAAAAATAATATGATAACATATAGTTTTAATTCAAGAGTAATATTCATAAATCAACTATAATTTGGTCAGAAAAGGAAACCAATTTTGTCGTGAATAGTACTCGTGAATAGTAACTCGTGAATAGTAACCCCAACACAAAAAGGTAAAAATTCCATAATAAAATCTATACCAATATTTCGGTATAATGATATTGAAAGAATAACATTTCTTAAACTTATAAACAATTTATTTTAATTGTTTACACTTTACTAAAATAATGTATTTAATCATTCTAAAATGCCAAACTCATAAGATTTCATCACCAATAACCAAAACCCTCATAAAAAATCTGCATATGCCTCATATAGGATTCTCAAGTTATAAAATCATATTTTTCAATTTTCTTACTTCACAAAACATATTTAATTCATTTACTCATAACTAGACCATTTTCATGAAAAATACCAAATCAGTTCCAAAAATATTTCTTTTCTGGGATTTAGCATAATATAGTTCATAGTGAACATATATTTTTCTCATTATTTTTAAAGTCATTTACTATTTTTCATATGGCTAAAACAGCCGAATATTTAGACATTTATCAAAAATTATACTTTTGTCCAAAAATTTTGAAATTTAAAGAGTATAATTCTATCATATACATGTACTCCCAATAAAAAATTTATCAATTTTGGAGTTAACCACAAGGAATTATACGCGGTTACTTTTAAAATAGTCTTTTCTCATAAAATTCATAACTCTCAATCTATACATCCAAAAATCACCATTTTTGGACACAATCAAGAAAACTCATCAAAACATCATTTCAAATTTTTTCAAAATTTTTTAAGGTCAGAAAAATATGAAACTGGAAAATATAACAACCTTAAAATCCCTTACTATCCCTTACCTCAAAAGAGCAGTACTTCTGATCGGTATAAGGCTGAAGGAAACTTGCATGAATAGTAACTCTCAAAGTATCTAAATACTCACAAAATATGCTTCATAATATAGAGAGAGAAAGAGAGAAAGCTTATGTTTCTGGTGTGATTTTCAATTCTAACTTAGCCCTCTATTTATAGGAAAATGTTAGCACGCCGAAGCAGACTTAACCTGCAACTGATGGCTTTACCTGCTACTATTCTCACCCACCACATTTGAATAAAAAATCTCAGCACATTTCTTCACCAACAAGGTGGGGCCCACAATTCTAGAATTTTCCACCAAAATGATTAACTCCGAAAATTCAATCAATTTCTGAACCACTCATCTCGTAAAATTCATAACAAATTATACGTTAATTTTTAACGGTTCAAAATTTGTGGACATATACTCAACTTATATATGTATAACATATCCAAATATTACATGATCCAACGGTCGGATTAAAAATTATACACCTCACAAAATATCTCAAAAACCCTAATTTGATTTTCAATACCTCCGTTCCGACAAAAATACAGATAAAACACCTCAACATTAACTCCTTCATTTTTAACCACAAAAATATATCCCTCATTTATATCCACATAAAATAAATATTTTCTTTCATATGAATCAATAATTAATTATTCACAAATAATATTACAGAATCACATTTATGACAACCAGGCCGTTCCCAGGAAAGAGGGGGCTTTCAATTAGAATTTTCCTTACTGGCGCACAATTAGATAACCAAACCTCTCCTTAGACAGAACTTTCTAGACATTGCCAATAATGCTATCTAATAATATTATTCAAATAATATGAATTATTGATCTGATAATGGAGATGATGTGCAACAACAATTATTAAAACAACAATAATATAAAAATATCAACGCAACAATTATTGAATCAATAACATAAAATATTGAACAGTAATTACTGTGACAATTATTCAGTAGTGCCTTCTTACGTAAGAATCTATAATTTCAAAAATACTGTGCAATACCGTGTGCTACTGTGCAATAACGCGTATTACTGTATTTAACCACGGGGTATTCCAACAGTGTTAACGGTAACAATTACGCCGTTATTTATAAAAACTCAAATTTGTCGTTTTCTTTATCCGACGTTATTCTGTTATGGAGCCCACAAATGTCTGCGCCGTCGTACGAATATTCCCC
>CM029012.1:165144731-165271574 GCA_016801055.1 Panax notoginseng | reverse complement strand
CTATTTTGTGGTCGTTACAACTATATATTCGTTTCAATGGTGTGTCTTCTTTTGACATATTTTTATCTCCACTGTCTATAAAAATGAGAGTTATACTTCAACAAACACCAAGATTATATAGGTAGTGCTCGTAGATATACTCAGTAAGTGGATGTGCACAACTCTATCTTATGATGACACGAGGTTATATGTCATTAGACATCTTGTATGATAGTGGCAAAACACCCTTCCAACGTTGGGTTCGTCTCTCCCTATTTGATTTACCAAATATAACTACTAAATGATGTATAAAATACAACACACTTTTCTATAATGTTTAGGGAGAACTCCACAGCTAGAGACCACCGTTTTATTCCCTCGTTACCCCCGCTCGACCCAGCTACACTGTGACGCCCCCAAAATAGGTATACAACACCCATTCTGAGTCGCCAAATACATGGTACAGAAAGCAAACTACAACTTCAATAATACAATTGTCGTGCAAAATACGACAACACATACTGTGAGTTTAAATACAAATATTGTCTTCTAGACAATATCCACACTCAAATAAATCCTCATTACAATTATTCAAACACTATTTTACAGAAATAGTGAGGACTGCTAATACATCTTTCTAGAACCATCACTCCATACCCCGACTAGATCCTGCTATGTTCTCACCTCCTGAGAAGAAAAATGGAACAAAAAGGAAAAGGGTGAGCTCAACTAGCCCAGTAAAGAATATTATGACTAAGATAATATACAACAAATTATCGTTAGTCTTCAACAGGGAAAAATCTGATAAAATATAATCGACAACAAGTTTTAGATCAACAACTGCAGCGGAAACAGCAAACCATTAGAAGAGTCAAGTAGAGAAAGAATTCTACTATCTTCTAAGATTTAAAAGTCCATCATCAATATTTTATCCCTGTAACATCAATTAATAATCATCTTTAACCAAATATTCATCTTTGCACTACAGGCCAAAGATATTCATTTGTATCATCAGTCGGTCATGTTCATCTCAACACCTGTTCATCTTTGCACTACAGGCCAAAGATATTCATCAAGTAATCATACATCTTTGCACTACAGGCCAAAGATATTCAGTAATATCATCATTTAGGACTGAGGATGATGAAAAATATCTTAAAGAGAACGAATCCAATGAGACAGAAGGACAAATAGTAGGGATTCGTATAACAGTTTATCCAAGATCAATAATACTTCATAATAATCAATTGTGAAGCAGAATTCAAAAATAAAGATCAAAACATGGATACAATCAAAGATAGTAACCATAATAGACATCTTGGACAAAAAGGAAAAATTTTATTTTTCGGTGAATAGTGCCGTATTCGTGAATAGTGCCGTATACGTGAATAGTGCCGTATACGTGAATAGTAACCCCGACACAAAAAGTTCCAAATTTGATAAAAACTCATATCAATATTTCAGCATAATGATATTGAAGAAAATAATATCATTAAGAAGAAAATAATATCCCTTACCTCAAAATATCAGTACTTCTGGTCGGAATACCGGTATAAGGCTGAAAGAAACTTGCTCTGATGAATAGAAACTCTCAAAGTATCTAAATACTCACAAAATACACTCAATAATCTAGAGAGAGAAAGAGAGAAAACTTGTTTCTGGTGTGATTTTCAATTCTAACTTAGCCCTCTATTTATAGGAAAATTTTAGTAGGTTTGACCTGCAACCTGATGGCTTTACCTGCTACTATTCCCACCCACCACATTTGAAATATAATTCAGCACATTTCTTCACCAACCACAAGTGGGGCCCACCAATTCTAGAATTTTCCATCAAAATGATAAACTCCGAAAATTCAACAATTTCTGAACCAGTCATCTTGTAAAATTCATAATAAATCATACGTTCATTTTTAACGGTTCAAAATTTGTGGACATATACTCAACTTATATATGTATAACATATCCAAAAATTACCACGATCCAACGGTCGGATTAAAAATTATAACCCCCGCAAAATTCTCAAAAACCCTGATTTTTTTAATACCTCCATTCCGACAAAAATACTGATAAAAACCTCAACATTAACTCCTTCATTTTTAACCACAAAAATATATCCCTCATTTATATCCACATAAAATAAATATTTCCTTATCATATGAATCAATAATTAATTATTCACAAATAATATTACAGAATCACATTTATGACAACCAGGCCGTTCCCAGGAAAGAGGGGGCTTTCCAATAAGGATTTCTCCTTACTGGCGCGCAATTAGATGACCAAACCTCTCCTTAGACAGAACTTTCTAGACATTGCCAATAATGTTATCTAATAATATTATTCAAATAATATGAATTATTGATCTGATAATGGAAATACTGTGCAGCAACAATTATTGAAACAACAATAATATAAAATATCAACGCAGCAATTATTGAATCAATAAAATAAAATATTGAACAATAACTACTGTAACAATTATTGAGTAGTGCCTTCTTACGTAAAATCAATCAATAATTGGTGCAATCCGTGTGCTACTGTAACCATTTTAATTTAACCACCGGGTATTCCAACAGTATTAACGGTAACAACTACGCCGTTATTTATAAACAACTTATACTTGTCGTTTTCTTCATCCAATCGCTTTCCGTTATGGGGCCCACACAAGGCTGCGCCGTCGTACGAATATTCCCCGACAGCAAGAATATTCCACGACCAACCGAATATTCACCGACCAAAAATAAATATTTTATAACCACTTGCTTATTTTGCAAAATTTGCACATTTCACCCATAACCAAAGTATTATATCAAATTAACCCCTTATTATTCACAATAATATTTAGAGAAAATTTGATTTTATTCATTAATAAGTTGGGGTCTTACAACCTCCCCTCCTTATGAAATTTCGTCCTCGAAATTGACGTACGTACCTGATGTTTCAAAAAGGTGAGGATACCTCGCTTTCATTTCTGATTCCAACTCCCAGGTCATTTCTTCAATAGCATGGTTTCTCCACAAAACCTTAACTTGTGGTATAACCTTCGTGCGTAGGACATGCTCTTTCCTATCCAAGATCTTAACAGGTACCTCCTCGTACGTTAAATCTTCAGCTATCTCGTCTGGTTCTAACTCAATAATGTGGTTCGGGTCTTTAACATATTTACGAAGCATAGATATGTGAAAAACATTATGAACACGAGACATGCTTGGAGGTAATGCGAGTCTATATGCCACATTTCCTATTCGCTCAAGAATCTCAAATGGACCAACAAATCTTGGATTGAGCTTTCCTCTCTTCCCAAATCTTGTAACTCCCTTCCATGGTGCAACACGTAACAATACATGATCCCCAATATTAAATTCCACGTCCTTCCGATGAAGATCCGCATAACTCTTTTGTCGATCCTGTGCCGTTTGTATACGTTGTCGAATCGTTTGGATCTTCTCTGTAGTAATGCGTACCAACTCTGGTCCCAACAATGTTGCTTCACCCACCTCGTCCCAGCATACTGGAGAACGACATTTTCTTCCATACAACGCCTCAAATGGAGCCACACCTATGCTCGCCTGATAACTGTTGTTGTAGGAGAATTCCACCAATGGTAGGTACTTATCCCAACTCCCTTTGAGATCTAGGACACAAAGTCTTAATAGATCTTCAAGAGTTTGAATAGTCCTCTCTGATTGTCCGTCCGTTTGAGGATGGTATGCTGAACTGAATCGTAAATCCGTGCCCATAGCTTTCTGCAAGCTAACCCAAAATCGTGAAGTGAATCTTGGGTCACGATCCGAAACTATGGATACTGGCATGCCATGCAATCTCACAATCTCGTTCACGTACATACTAGCAAGACGTTCAAGGGAATAAGTCTCACGTATCGGCAAGAAATGAGCGGACTTGGTTAATCTATCAACAATAACCCAAATCGCATCTATGCCTTGAGAAACCTTGGGAAGACCTGTAACAAAATCCATAGTAATGTGTTCCCACTTCCATTTCGGAATCTCAAGTGGTTGCAATGGACCCTTTGGTACTTGATGCTCCGCTTTTACACGTTGACAAGTTAAACATCTCGAGATAAACTCCGCGATCTCTCTTTTCATATTGCTCCACCAAAATGTATGTCGAAGATCGTGATACATTTTGGTACTCCCAGGATGGATTGCAAACGGTGTGTTGTGTGCCTCCATCATTATTCTATGCTTCAAGTCAAAATCGTTAGGAACACAAAGTCTGGAGTTGACTCGAAGTATTCCTTCTTCATCGATTCTTGCTTCTGGAATAGCACCTTCTTGCACTTTCTTCTTCATACGCATCAGCTCTATATCCGTAGCTTGAGCAGCTTTAACTTTATCGATTAAAGTCGGTTCTACTCGTATATTTGATATCATCATGTGGGTACTTGGAGCCTTCATCTCTATCTCCATCCTTTGCAAGTCATACAAAATGGGCCTTTGTGTTAAAAACATTGCACTCGTACCCGCATATGATCTTCTACTCAATGCGTCAGCTACTACGTTTGCTTTTCCAGGATGGTATTGGATGGTATGATCGTAATCTTTCAACAGCTCAAGCCAACGTCGTTGCCGCATGTTGAGTTCCTTTTGGGTGAAGAAATATTTGAGGCTTTTATGATCTGTATAGATCTCCACTTTCTCCCCATACAGGTAGTGTCTCCAGATCTTCAACGCAAAAACGACTGCTGCCAACTCCAAATCATGAGTAGGATAATTCCTCTCATATTCTTTGAGTTGTCGTGAGGCATAGGCTATGACTTTCCCATGTTGCATGAGAACACATCCTAACCCTTTGCCTGAAGCATCGCTGTAGATAACAAATCCATCCGAACCAGATGGTATTGTCAAAACAGGTGCCGAAATGAGTCTCCTCTTGAGTTCTTGGAAACTCTTCTCGCATTCCTCACTCCATACGAATTTTGTATCTTTCCGAGTCAGCTGAGTTAACGGAGTAGCGATTCGAGAAAATCCTTCCACAAATCTCCGATAATAACCAGCTAAGCCCAGAAAGCTACGTACTTCGGTTACCGACTTCGGTTGCTCCCAACTTTGTATGGCTTCAATCTTCGCCGGGTCGACAGATACTCCATGTTTTGACACCACGTGCCCAAGGAATGCTACTTCCTCAAGCCAGAACTCGCATTTCTTCAGTTTGGCATATAGCTTGTTTTCACGAAGCCTTTGCAGTACCAGCTTCAAATGGCGCTCATGATCTTCACGGCTTTTGGAATAGATGAGGATGTCATCAATAAAGACAACAACGAACTGATCCAAATATTCTTTGAATACACGGTTCATCATATCCATGAAGGCAGCAGGAGCATTAGTCAATCCAAAAGACATTACTAAGAATTCATAATGCCCGTACCGAGTTCTGAAGGCAGTCTTTGGAATATCCTCAGTTTTAATCTTCAGCTGATGATATCCAGAACGAAGATCGATCTTTGAAAAGAATTGTGCTCCTTGCAACTGGTCAAACAGGTCATCAATGCGAGGTAGCGGATACCTATTCTTGATGGTGACATGGTTCAATTCTCGATAGTCAATACAAAGTCGCATACTCCCGTCTTTCTTCTTTACGAATAAAACAGGAGCACCCCAAGGAGACGTACTAGGACGAATAAAACCGATGTCCAACAACTCCTGTAGTTGGACTTTTAACTCCTGAAGTTCAATAGGAGCCATTCGATATGGGGTTTTAGAAATGGGCTTTGTACCGGGTTCAAGGTCAATAAAGAATTCAATTTCTCGTTCCGGGGGTAGACCGGGAAGTTCTTCAGGAAATACATCGGAAAATTCTCTAACAATAGAAATATTATTCAAATCTGACTTGTCTTTGTTCAAATCCATAACATGGGCTAAGAAAGCTTGACATCCGTTTTTCAATAAACGAATAGCTTTGTGGCTTGATATGACAGTGACTGATTTTAGTGGTTTAGTAGTTTGAATTCGTATGACAGGTTGGTTAGGAATATGAAAACTAACAACCTTACGAAAACAATCAATTTTAGCATGATGAGTGGTTAACCAATCAATTCCTAAAATCACATCAAAAGCAAGTATCTTTAAAGAGATAAGATCAACAGGTAATGTGATAGTGCCAACTTGGATCATGCAAGATTTATAAACTGTAGATGTAACGAAGGTTTCACCCAACGGAGTTTCAACAGATAAGTTAAAGTCCAATTTCTCCGGAGTCAAGTTTAAACGTTGAGCACAAGCAGGAGAGATAAAAGAATGGGTAGAACCGGTATCTAGTAAAGTATAAACTTCGCAAGAATTCAAGATTAGCTTACCCGTGATCACCTCGTTCGGGTTTCTCACGTTTTGGCCAGTTACGACAAACGCTCTTCCAGGAACCGCTGATTTCGACTTATCCGGGACAGCCCTTGGAATCACCACTCCCGCTGAACTTGGTTTCGCTATAGTACAATCTCGAGCGATGTGGCCTTCCTTCCCACAGTTGTAACACACCTTGGATTGTTGTGGACAGTTTGGGCTGATATGTCCCTCTTTCCCACATTTGTAACATCTAACTGGCGGTCGTTCTCCTCCCCTAAAATTTGTTGTTGTGCTGGTGCTGGTGCTGATGTCTTCCCGTCATTGTTGAATCTCCTCTTTCTGAAATTTCCACTTGACTCACCTCTCCTATTATCATGGCCACGATGACCACCCGAGTGGTTACCGCCTTTGTTCGTATTTTTCCCTCCTCGTTGGTTATCATCGCTCTGATGATTGCTGTCACCGGTATGACCCTGGTTGTGGTCCCTCGGTTGAGTATACTCATTATCTCTCTCTAATAATTGGGCCCTGTTGACAACGTCTGAATACAGAGAAAATTTATGAGAGATAAGGTATTGACGAATCTCAGGTTTTAAACCTCTCAGAAACATCCGCGTCATTCGTTCCTCATTTTCGACCAAATGAGGTGCAAACCTGGATAACTCTGCAAACTTCGCCTCGTACTGGGACACCGTCATGTTGTTTTGTTCCAGTCTGATAAACTCAACCTCCTTCATATGACGAATACTTTCAGGAAAGTACTTGTCATTGAACAGTTTTTGAAATGTTTCCCAGGACATGTTGAGTGCGTCAGGCTGGGTACGCTTCACAGACTCCCACCAGTAGTCTGCCTCACCGCGGAACATAAATGTGGCGAATGGAACCTTCTGTTCCTCCGTGCATCCCAAGACATCAAATATCTTGGTAATTTGCTTGACCCACGTTTCCGCCATGATCGGATCCGGCTTTCCCTTAAATTCTGGTGGTCCCAATTCTTTGAACTGCTTAGCTGTGACAAACCGCGCGTTGTCATCATTTCCACCCGTATTCTGCACACGAGTCTCCCTCGTCTGATTTTGCATGAACTGCAAAAAGCTCCTAAACATTCCATCATTCATCGTTTGCTCGGTAACGTTGTTTACAGGAGGAATATTGCCTTCTTGTTGCACGTTCCCCTGGGTGGTGATCAAAGGTGTCTCCACGGTCTGATTTACTCCATTATTAACGTTCTCAGCTGCCATTCTTAAATACTGCCATAAAACAAGGGTTAATATTCATGTATATTATCCCTATACTCTGACCGACCAAATAAACACCAAATAAACTTAGTCAGGTCATACTAGCGAAGGAATTCCCCGTCTCTCCCCTCCTAGTTCTTGTCTCACATCTCAGCCAGGGATCATATCCCTAAGCTCTGATACCAACTGTGACGCCCCCAGAATAGGTATACAACACCCATTCTGAGTCGCCAAATACATGGTACAGAAAGCAAACTACAACTTCAATAATACAATTGTCGTGCAAAATACGACAACACATACTGTGAGTTTAAATACAAATATCCACACTCAAATAAATCCTCATTACAATTATTCAAACACTATTTTACAGAAATAGTGAGGACTGCTAATACATCTTTCGAGAACCATCACTCCATACCCCGACTAGATCCTGCTATGTTCTCACCTCCTGAGAAGAAAAATGGAACAAAAAGAAAAAGGGTGTGCTCAACTAGCCCAGTAAAGAATATTATGACTAAGATAATATACAACAAATTATCGTTAGTCTTCAACAGGGAAAAATCTGATAAAATATAATCGACAACAAGTTTTAGATCAACAACTGCAGCGGAAACAGTAAACCATTAGAAGAGTCAAGTAGAGAAAGAATTCTACTATCTTCTAAGATTTAAAAGTCCATCATCAATATTTTATCCCTGTAACATCAATTAATAATCATCTTTAACCAAATATTCATCTTTGCACTACAGGCCAAAGATATTCATTTGTATCATCAGTCGGTCATGTTCATCTCAACACCTGTTCATCTTTGCACTACAGGCCAAAGATATTCATCAAGTAATCATACATCTTTGCACTACAGGCCAAAGATATTCAGTAATATCATCATTTAGGACTGAGGATGATGAAAAATATCTTAAAGAGAACGAATCCAATGAGACAGAAGGACAAATAGTAGGGATTCGTATAACAGTTTATCCAAGATCAATAATACTTCATAATAATCAATTGTGAAGCAGAATTCAAAAATAAAGATCAAAACATGGATACAATCAAAGATAGTAACCATAATAGACATCTTGGACAAAAAGGAAAATTTTTATTTTTCGGTGAATAGTGCCGTATTCGTGAATAGTGCCGTATACGTGAATAGTGCCGTATACGTGAATAGTAACCCCGACACAAAAAGTTCCAAATTTGATAAAAACTCATATCAATATTTCAGCATAATGATATTGAAGAAAATAATATCATTAAGAAGAAAATAATATCCCTTACCTCAAAATATCAGTACTTCTGGTCGGAATACCGGTATAAGGCTGAAAGAAACTTGCTCTGATGAATAGAAACTCTCAAAGTATCTAAATACTCACAAAATACACTCAATAATCTAGAGAGAGAAAGAGAGAAAACTTGTTTCTGGTGTGATTTTCAATTCTAACTTAGCCCTCTATTTATAGGAAAATTTTGGTAGGTTTGACCTGCAACCTGATGGCTTTACCTGCTACTATTCCCACCCACCACATTTGAAATATAATTCAGCACATTTCTTCACCAACCACAAGTGGGGCCCACCAATTCTAGAATTTTCCATCAAAATGATAAACTCCGAAAATTCAACAATTTCTGAACCAGTCATCTCGTAAAATTCATAATAAATCATACGTTCATTTTTAACGGTTCAAAATTTGTGGACATATACTCAACTTATATATGTATAACATATCCAAAAATTACCACGATCCAACGGTCGGATTAAAAATTATAACACCCGCAATATTTCTCAAAAACCCTGATTTGATTTTTAATACCTCCATTCCGATAAAAATACTGATAAAACACCTCAACATTAACTCCTTCATTTTTAACCACAAAAATATATCCCTCATTTATATCCACATAAAATAAATATTTCCTTATCATATGAATCAATAATTAATTATTCACAAATAATATTACAGAATCACATTTATGACAACCAGGCCGTTCCCAGGAAAGAGGGGGCTTTCCAATAAGGATTTCTCCTTACTGGCGCGCAATTAGATGACCAAACCTCTCCTTAGACAGAACTTTCTAGACATTGTCAATAATGTTATCTAATAATATTATTCAAATAATATGAATTATTGATCTGATAATGGGAAATCCTGTGCAGTAACAATTATTGAAACAACAATAATATGAAATATCAATGCAGCAATTATTGAACCAATAAAATAAAATATTGAACAGTAATCACTGTAACAATTATTGAGTAGTGTCTTCTTACGTACGAATCAATAATTCAACTATACTGTGCAATCCGTGTGCTACTGTGCAACCACGCGTTATTACTGTATTTTTAACCACCGGGTATTTAAACAGTGTTAACGGTAACAACTACGCCGTTATTAATAAACAACTTATACTTGTCGTTTTCTTCATCCAATCGCTTTCCGTTATGGGGCCCACACAAGGCTGCGTCGTCGTACGAATATTCTCCGACAGCAAGAATATTCCACGACCAACCGAATATTCACCGACCAAAAATAAATATTTTATAACCACTTGCTTATTTTGCAAAATTTGCACATTTCACCCATAACCAAAGTATTATATCAAATTAACCCCTTATTATTCACAATAATATTTAGAGAAAATTTGATTTTATTCATTAATAAGTTGGGGTCTTACAATAAGTCTCCCATATAGGCAAGAAATGAGCAGACTTGGTTAATCTATCAACAATGACCCAAATCACATCTATGCCTTGAGAAACCTTGGGAAGACCCGTAACGAAATCCATAGTAATGTATTCCCACTTCCATTTCGGAATCTCAAGTGGTTGCAATGGACCCTTTGGCACTTGATGCTTCGCCTTTACACGTTGGCAAGTTAAACACCTCGAGATAACCTTCGCGATCTCTCTCTTCATATTGCTCCATCAAAATGTATGTCGAAGATCATGATAAATTTTGGTACTCCTAGGATGGATTGCTAACGGTGTGTTGTGTGCCTCCATCATGATTCTATGCTTCAAGTCAGAATCGTTAGGAACACAAAGTCTGGAGTTGACTCAAAGTATTCCTTCTTCATCGATTCTTGCTTCTAAAATAACACCTTCTTGCACTTTTTTCTTCATACGCATCAGCTCTTGGTCCGTAGCTTGAGCAGTTTTAACTTTATCGATTAAAGTCGGTTCTACTCGTATGTTTGATATCATCACGTGGGTACTTAGAGCCTTTAACTCTATCTCCATCCTTTACAAGTCATACAAATTGGGCCTTTGCGTTGATAATATCACACTCGTACCCGCATATGATCTTCTACTCAATGTGTCAGCTACTACGTTCGCTTTTCCAGGATGGTATTGGATGGTATGATCGTAATCTTTCAACAGTTCAAGCTAATGTCGTTGTCGCATGTTGAGTTCCTTTTGGGTGAAGAAATATTTAAGGCTCTTATGATCCGTACAAATCTCCACTTTCTCCCCGTACAGGTAGTGTCTCCAGATCTTCAACACGAAAATAACTGATGCCAACTCCAGATCATGAGTAGGATAATTCCTCTCATATTCTTTGAGTTGTCGCAAGGCATAGGCTATGACTTTCCCATGTTGCATGAGAACACATCCTAACACTTTACCTGAAGCATCGCTGTAGATAACAAATCCATCCGAACCATATGGTATTGTCAGAACAGGTGCCGAAATGAGTCTCCTCTTGAGCTCTTGGAAACTCTTCTCGCATTCCTCGCTCCATACGAATTTTGTATCTTTTCGAGTCAGCTGAGTTAACGGATTAGCGATTCGAGAAAATTCTTTCACGAATCTCCGATAATAACCAGCGAAGCCCAAAAAGCTACGTACTTCGGTCACCGACTTTGGTTGCTCCCAACTTTGTATGGCTTCAATCTTCGTCGGGTCAACAGATACTCCATGTTTTGACACCACGTGCCCAAGGAATGCTATTTTCTCAAGCCAGAACTCGCATTTCTTCAGCTTGGCATATAGCTTGTTATCACGAAGCCTTTGGAGTACCAGCTTCAATTGGCGCTCATGATCTTCACGGCTTTTGGAATAGATGAGGATGTCATCAATAAAGACAACAACAAACTGATCCAAATATTCTTTGAACACACGGTTCATCATATTCATGAAAGCAGCAGGAGCATTAGTCAATCCAAAAGACATGACTAAGAATTCATAACGCCCGTACCGAGTTCTGAAGGCAGTCTTCGGAATATCCTCAATTTTAATCTTCAGCTGATGATATCCAGAACGAAGATCGATCTCTGAAAAGAATTGAGCTCCTTGCAACTGGTCGAATAGGTCATCAATGCGAGGTAGCGAATACCAATTCTTGATGGTGACATGGTTCAATTCCCGATAGTCGATACAAAGTCGCATACTCCCGTCTTTCTTCTTTACGAATAAAATAGGAGCACCCCAAGGAAATGTACTAGGACGAATGAAACCGATGTCTAATAACTCCTGTAGTTGTACCTTTAATTCCTGAAGTTTAATAGGAGCCATTCGATATGGGATTTTAGAAATGGGTTTTGTACCTGGTTCAAGGTCAATAAAAAATTCAACTTCACGTTCTGGGGGTAGATTGGGAAGTTCTTCAGGAAATACGTCAGAAAATTTACTAAATATTATACAAATTTGACGTGTTTTTATTTAAGTCCGTGACATGGGCTAAAAAAGATTGACATCCATTTTTTAATAAACTAATAGCTTTATGGCTTGATATGACAGTGATTGACTTTAGTGGTTTGATAGCTTGAATTCGCATAACAGGTTGGTTAGGAATATGAAAACTAACAACCTTAGGAAAACAATTAATTTTGGCATGATGAATAGTTAACCAAACAATCCCTAAAATCACATCAAATGCAAGTATTTTAAAAGAAATAAGATCGACAGGTAATGTGATGGTACCACCTTGGATCAAGCAAGATTTATAAACAGTAGATATAATGAAAGTTTCTCCTAACGGAGTCTCAACAGATAAGTCAAAGTCTAATTTCTCCAGAGTCAAGTTCAAACGTTGAGCACAAGTAGGAAAGATAAAAGAATGGATAGAACCGGTATCTAATAAAGTATAAATCTCGCAAGAGTTTATGATTAACTTACCCGTGATCACCTTGTTCGGATTCCTCACGTTTCGGCCAGTCGACAAACGCTCTTCCAGGAACTGCTGATTCTGACTTGTCTGGAATATCCTTCGAAGTCACTATTTCCGCTGGACTTGATTTTGCTACAAGACAATCTCTAGCTATATGATCTTCCTTTCCACAGTTATAACACACCTTGGATTGTTGTGGGCAGTTTGGACTGATATGTCCCTCTTTGTCGCATTTATAACAAATGACCGGTGATCGTTCTCCTCCCCTAGAAACAGTTAATGCTGGTGCTGACGTCTTCACGTTATCATTGTTGTACCTTCTCTTCTTGAAATCTCCTCCCGATTCGCTTCTTCTACTATCATGGCCACAATTACCCCCAGAGTAGTTACCACTTTTATCTGAATGTTTTTCTTCCCGTTGGTTTTCATTGCTCCGATGACTACTGCCACCGGTATGACCCTGGTTGTGGTCTCTCGGTTGCACATACTCATTATTTCGCTCTAATAATTGAGCCCTGTTTACAACATCTGAATATAAAGAAAATTTATGAGAGATAAGATATTGCCGAATCTTAGGTTTTAGACCTCTCTGAAACATCCGTGTCATTCATTCCTCATTCTCTACCAAATGAGGTGCAAACCTAGATAACTCTGCGAACTTCGCCTCGTACTGGGACACCGTCATGTTGTTTTGTTCCAGTCTAATAAACTCTACCTCCTTCATATGACGAATACTTTCAGAAAAGTACTTGTCATTAAACAGTTTCTGAAATGTTTCCCAAGACATGTAGAGTGCGGCTGGCTGGGTACGTTTCACAGACTCCCACCAGTAGTTTGCCTCACTACAGAACATAAAGGTGGCAAATGGAACTTTCTGTTCCTCCGTGCATCCCAAGACATCATATATCTTGGTAATTTGTTTAACCCATGTCTCCGCCTTGATCGGATCCGGCTTTTTCGTAAATTCTGGTGGTCCCAACTCTTTGAACTGCTTAGTTGTGACAAGTCGTGCGTTGCTATCATTTCTACCCGTATTTTGTACACGAGTTTCCCTCGTCTGATTTTGCATGAACTGCAAAAAGCTTCTAAACATTCCATCATTCATCATTTGTTCGGTAGTGTTGTTTACAGGAGGAATATTTCCTTCTTGTTGCACGTTCTCCTGGGTGGTGATTAAAGGTGTCTCCACTGTCTCATTCACTCTATTGTTAACAGTCTCAGCTATCATTCTCAAATACTTCCATAAAACAAGGGTTAATTAAAGAAATTGACATATCACGTAATACCCCTACATTATGTTTGACCAACAAATAAGCATAGGTAGGACACACTAGCGAAAGATTTACTCGTCTCTCCCCTCCTAGCTCTATTCTCCGATCTCCGCCAGAGACCATATCCCTAAGCTCTGATACCAACTGTGACTCCCCCAAAATAGGTATACATCACCTATTCTGAGTCGCCAAATACATGGTATAGAAACAACTACAACATCATTACTACAATTGTCGTGCAAAATACGACAACATATAAACTGTGAGTTTAAATATAAATATTGTCTTCTAGACAATATCCACACTTAAATAAGTCCTCGTTACAATTATTGAAACACTATTTTATAAAATAGTGAGGACTGCTAACACAACTGACTGGAAATATCACTCCACACCCCGACTAGTTCCCGCTATATTCTCGTCTTCTGAGACAAATGGAACAAAAAGAAAAAGGGTGAGCTCAACTAGCCTAGTAAAGAATATCATGACTAAGATAATATACAATAAATTATCATTAGTCTTCAATAGGGAAAAATCTGATAAAATATAATAGACAACAAGTTTTAGATTAACAACTGCAGCGGAAACAACAATCCATTAGAAGAGTCAAGTAGAAAATGAATTATATTATCTTTTAAGATTTAAAAGTCCATCATCAATATTTTATCCATGTAACATCAATCAATATACATCTTGAATCAAATATTCATCTTTGCACTACAGGCCAAAGATATTTATTTGTATCACCAGTTGGTCATGTTCATCTAAACACCTATTCATCTTTGCACTACGGGCCATAGATATTCATCAGTTAATCATTCATCTTTGCACTACAGGCCAAAGATATTCATTAATATCATCATTTAAGACTGAGGATGATGAAAAATATCTTTAAAAAAATAAATCCAGTGAGACAAAAGGACAAATATTAGAGATTCATACTACAGTTTATCCAAGTTCAAAAACACTCTATAATAAACCATAGTGGAGTAAAATTCAAGAATGAAGATCAAAACATGGATACAATCAAATATAGTAACCATAATAGACATCTTGGACAAAGAAGAGAAAATTTTATTTTTATGTGAATAGTGTCGTATACGTGAATAGTAACCCCGACACAAAAAGATAGAAATTTCACAATAAAGTTCATATCAACATTTCAGCATAATGATATTGAAGAAAATAATATCATTTACGAAGAAAATAACATCCATTACCTCAAAAGAACAGTACTTACAGTTGAAATATCAGGTATAAGGCTGAAAGAAACTTGTACTGAATAGAAATTCTCAAAGTATCTAAATACTCACAAAAATACTCTCGATAAAATAGAGAGAGAAAGAGAGAAAACTTGTTTCTGGTGTGATTTTTAATTCTAACTAAGCACCCTATTTATAGAAAAATGCTTAGAACGCCAAAGCAGACGAACCTGCTACTTGATGACTTTACCTGCTACTATTCACGCCCACCACTTTTGAAATAAAATTTTAGCACATTTCTCACCAACTAAAAGTGGGGTTCACCCATTCTAGAAATTTCTAAAATATTTTAAATAATTAGTAACTTCAATAATTCATAATAAATAGTCATTTTATCAAAAAAAATTCGAATCCCATGTTTATTCCATAGGAAATTTAATTCTCTACAACTTTGTAGAAGAAAGTTTTTCCAAATTCCAAACAAAAAATACCCGAAATTCACATACGTACGATTTTTAATACCTCAATTCTGATAAAATACTGATAAAACACCTCAACATTAATTTCACATAAAATAAATATTTTCTTATCATATAAATCAATAATTAATTATTCACAAATAATATTACAGAAACACAATTATGATAACCAGGTCGTTCCAAGAAAAGAGGGGGCTTTCCGATAAGGATTTCTCCTTACTGGCGCGTAATTAGGTAACCAAACCTCTCCTTAAACAGAACTTCCTTAAACATTGCCAATAATACTATCTAATAATATTATTCAAATAATATGAATTATTGATCTGATAATAGAGATACTGTGCAGTGACAATTATTGAAACAATAATAATATAAAATATCAACGTAGCAATTATTGAATTAATAAAATAAAATATTAAACAGTAATTACTGTAACAATTATTGAGTAGTGCCTTCTTATGTAAGGATCAATAATTCAACAATACTATGCAATACTGTGTGTTACTATGCACCCACGCGTATTACTGTATTTTAATCATCGGGTATTCCAACAGTGTTAACGGTAACTACTATGCCGTTATTTATAAAAACTCAACTTGTCATTTTTTTCATCCGACCGTTTTCTGTTATGGGGCCCACAAATAGCTGCGCCATCGTACCAATATTCTCCGACATCGAGAATATTCTACGACCAAACGAATATTCCCCGACAACAATGAATATTTTATAACCACTTATTTATTATGCAAAATTTATACATTTCACCCACAACCAAAGCATTATATCAAATTAACACCTTATTATTCAAAATAATAATTAGAGAAAATTCGATTTTATTTATGAATAAGTTAGGGTCTTACATCATAATACAATAAAATCACGATAAATGAATATTCGATAAAATAATAATATTGCTTAGATATTAATTTCTTACGGTCCCAAATTAGGCATGTGTACTAAAGTAATAATCTCGTACATGCATTAAGTAATAAATTTTTTTGAATCCTTAAAAGCCCAATGAAAATATAAATTAATAATTACTAAATTATATACAAAAATTTATATATATAATCCACATATTCTTAAACTTTTTGTAATAACATTCATACAATAAACCAAAAAAAATTATAACTTGTTAGAATATATCTTTTACACATCTACCTTATACTGTATAATTAAAGACTTGATTCTTTTCATTTGCTATGTACATTCACTTAAAACTTTTTACTTGTCAATACATTATAACTTTCACCAATTATTTTTAACTTCTCTTGACTCAAATTAATATATTAATTGTTGTCTCTTGGTTTTTCTGACCACATACATAAATTGAAAAACCCACTCTAAAATACTCTCTATGTTCCTTAATATACATCGTTTTAGAGTTGTGCACAAAAATTAAGTAAATAATTTTATAACATTAAATATAATATCAATTGTTTATAATACTCTTAAATTTTTATAATTATCAATTTATCATACATATCTCATACTCTCTAGCTCTCTCATATCTAACATTTTCGCATGAGGAGTAATTTGAAAAAGATTGTAATTAGTTCTCATGAATTATATAAAACGACAAATAATTAAAAAAATATATAATTATCTAAAACGACATATACTAAAAGACGGAGGGAGTAATAAATATTAATTTATCGATAAATAAATAAATTATTCATTTATCGATAAATAAATTATTCATTTATCGATAAATAAATAATCTCGATAAAGTAATATTTTTTTTCTGTCTTAATGGTATGTATTTATAGAGGTTTTGAATTGATCCATGACACTTCTCCCTCTTTATTTATGGGACCCATTAACACATACTGTGAGACCCCAAATTTTATGAATAAATATTTAATTTTTTTAAAATATTTTTTTTAATATTATGGTGTGGATTTGAGATAGTGTTATAGTTGTGGGTAGTATTTATACATTTTAAAAAGTATGCAAGTTGTTATATAATATTCGTTTGGTCGGAAAATATTTTTTTTGTCGGGAAATATCCGTACGATGACATAATCATTGGTGGACCCCACAACGAAAGTATTGTCGTAGTAAGAAAATGACAGAATTATCTTTTAATAAAAATAACGGCGAAAGTGTTACCGTTAAAACTGTTGAACTACTTGGTAGTAAAAGTACAGTAATACGCGTGGTTGCATAGTAGCACACGGTATTGATTATTGATACTTACGTGAGAAGTCACTCAGTTTTGTTCAATTATTACTACAGTAATTGCTGCATCATATCTCTCATATTATTGATTCAGTTATTGTCACAGTAGCATCTGTATTATATGTTATATTATTAAATCAATAATTGAGACGATAAAATTATTCATATTATTATTTGCAATATTAACGATGTCTAGAAGTTCTGGCAAGGAGAGATTTGGTCACCTAATTACGCGCCAATAGGGAGAAATCCTTATTGGAAAGCCCCCTTTTTTCTGGGAACGACCTGGTTGATTAATACTGTGAATTATAATAAAGGTGATAAGTTTTGTTTTATTATTATTATAAATGTAATAAAACAAATTTTTTTTTATATAAAACAGAATACTTTTATAAAATTATTTATTTTATTAAATTATAAATAGAATATATGATATTCTATTATGTATAGTGTTTGCATAGTGCCTGCATAGTATTTGCATAGTAAATTCTTTTTATATAAAACAGAATACTTTTATAAAGTTATTCGTTTTATTAGATTATAAATAGAATATATTATATTTTATTTAAAAGATTTTGTTTTTTAGAATATTTTATTAATACTGCATAGTAAATTAATATGGACCGTCCGTTTAAAAGTAAATCAATCTGGACCGTTCACGAATTAGTTGCTATTCAGTCCGTTCTCCTATAATAGAAGCTCATTCCATAATTATTTCTTACGAATTCACTGAAACTCTAGATAGAGAAATTATAGAGAGAAAGAAGAAAAGTATTCTGCTACTTTACTACTCCTATATCCAGTTTCTTCTAAGGTAAGGAGTATTATTTCTTTCGTATTCATGAAGAGAACTTTTGTTATTCCATTCTTTATTATTATGTTAGAATAACCTGTATATGCGAAGTACCGCATACATGGTGAAATTCTTCTGTTTTTCCATTTTTTATTATTATGTTGGAATAACATGTATATGCGAAGTACCGCATACATGGTGAAATTCTTCTGTTATTCCATTCCTTATTATTCTGTTGGAATAACCTGTCTATGCGAAGTACCGCATACATGGTGAAATTCTGTTGTTATTCCATTCTTTATAATTCTGTTAGAATATCCTGTCTATGCGAATTACGCATGACCTGGTTCCATTATTTATTATTCTGTTGGAATAACCTGTCTACGCGGACTACCGCATACATGGTGAATTCTGTTGTTATTTCATTCTTTATTATTCTGTTGGAATATCCTGTCTGTGCGTTTACGTATGACCTGGTTCCATTCTTTATTATTCTGTCGGAATATCCTGTCTGTGCGTTTACGGATAACCTGGTTCTATTATTTATTATTCTGTTCGAATAACCTGTCTGTGCGGTCTATCGCATGCATGGTGAATTCTTCTGTTATTCCATTCTTTATTATTCTGTTGGAATAACCTGTCCCTGTGGATTACCACATGCATGGTGAATGATCATTCGTATTCATTCCTTATTAAATTGTGAAAATGATCTGTCTACGTGGATTATCGCATGGCGGACGAAAATTCATTTGCAGTTTCATATATTCTATTATACTCAGTTGGTTAAAGCTTTGGTTTCTATACTCCATGAAATTAGTGAAATATTCTTGATAATTGCGCTTCATCCAGTATCTTTTGTGAGAACCCAGAATTTCACATAATTCAAATTTTTCGAATAAATTTTTTTTTTAAAAAGAATGAAAAGAAAGTACTTGAATCATATAAATGTATATGATAATGAAGCTAGATAGTTAATTTATTAACTAAGAAGTATACTTAATCATTTTCAAGGAAGAGTAATGAAAGTTATGTAAGAAATTAACATGACTTGAATGTTAGCCTTGATTATTAAATTAAAAGGATTTACAATCCTTAAGTAATTGTATTGATGATTATGTGAGTGTTTATAACTTATTAAGTCAATTAGGGCTATCAAGTTAATACACTAGAGGGATATGTTATGACATATGTGAGTTATGTACGTGATTGAGTAAATATGTATTATATAATGTGTATACATTTATTTTGTAAAGAGATGACGGATAAAGTTATGTAACCTAATACATTTATTAGGTATGATAATTAAATAACCTAATGTGTTATAATTTAAGAGAATGATAGTATTTAAAAACATATACTAATCCTAAGAGATTTACTTGATGCATCTCAATTAATTAATCTTATAACCTAAAGAATAGCAAGTCTAATTGGGTTATGAAATTAAAAATATATGAGTAAGAAATTAACTTGCTAATGGGTGTAATGGAACCCTAATTAAATATTGGGGAATGAATAAAAATTACTAAGTATAGAACTATATTGATTTGCAAGTCCATAGAATTAAAATTTCTAGCCCAAAGAATTAAAGAAGTGGCCCAACCTTTAGCCCAAGTGGGAGGGGACATATTGGACATTAAGTAAGTTAATTAAAGCATAAAATGAAAACAACTTTGGGCAATAGAAAGGCCACTTGGCCGAAATTTAGAGAGGAGAGAAAGGGGGGAAGAATGTAATGATGACTTACTTTAGTAAGTGGACAACTTATAACAAGTGTCCAAGTTCCATTCAACCAACACATTAAGCATTAAGTGTAAGAAACATCTAGGAGATGACTAAGAGAGAGAAGGGGAGAAGTATTGGGCAAATAATATACTTACATATCTTAAATCTATACTTACTTTTCTAACAAATCAAAATCTAAGTCTTATATTTTTCTTTTCATCTTATTATCTAGCAAAAGCTAAGAAAGAAAGAGAGAGACTAGAGAAGAGAAAGAGAAAGCCTAAGGAATTTCGGCTATAGAGAGAGAGAGAGGAGAGAGGGAGAGTTTTAGAAAGCTTCATAGTTCCTAATCAAGGTTTAGGAAGAAAGAGAAGAAGGAAAGGCTAAGGTATAACCAAATTTCTACTTATATAGTATAATTTCTTTTTAGTTTGATTTGATTTTTTTTATAATTTGAAGTTTTGATCTTGAGGTTTAAAATCTTAGATCTAGGTGTATATAAGTGTTTCATGTTTAGATCTAACCTTTTTGAGGATGAAAAGTTAAATCTAAAGTATGAGATAGAAACTAGATTTTTCAAAATGTAGATAACCTAATTTTTTTATTAGCTTTTATGGTGTTTAACTTTGTGTTTGAGGCTTGATTGATGAAATAGATCAGGTATTATGGTAGATTCATGGGTATATGAAGTATGAGTAGGTAGCATGATGAGGTATGTTGGTTATTATGTGAGGGCATAGAAGTTTTCTTTGAAACCACAAAGGATGGAAAGTCAAATTTTTGTAAAAACGAAACATGAAATTCAAATGACCATATCTCCTATTATATTTCGAATTTTTGAGTGTGGTCAAGTCCTAGAGTTAGATCTATAACTTTTCTAACATCTCCAAGTGGAATCACTAAAAAAGGAGTTGTAGATTTCCGTATGGACTAGTTTTACCAAAGGACTCCAAAACTGCAAAACGCCAAAATACTTCTGCCCAAAATTTTAAAAGGGCAATTTCGGCCACTTAATTTGCCAGAAAAATTCCGGCCTTTTGGGACATGAAAATATATGGTATTAAGTACCTCCTGTCCAAAAATGAGCGCATTCCGACTTAAAATGACCAAGTTATGACCATTTCAATTTTTTTGATTTTTCGACGAAAATCGCTATAACCGGAGTTCTATAACTCCGATGGCCACGAAATTTAAACTGGAGGCTCACGTTAATACGTATAAGATTATGTCAAGAGATGGGAATTTCCGGAGTTAAGCACGAGGTAGCTAATTTCTTAAGGAATTAACTAAAAATATATTTTTGAAAAATACTAAAGGAAGTTGGAAAATTATGGAAAAATACTTTTTGTGTATGAAATATATGTATATGTGTTTGGACAAAGGATAGAAAAATAATAAGTTGATTTGGTATTTTCGTGAAAAGGATATGGAATCCAGCTTGCTGGATTGAAAAATCTGATGAATCCAACTTGCTGGATTGAAAACAAGTTTACTGAATTGAAAATATATTGAATCCAGCTCGCTGGATTGTAATCTAGTTGATGAATTTGGAATTCAGGTTGCTGGATTTGGAATCCAGTCTGCTGAATTGGTAATTTGATTGTTAGATTTAGCATCCAGGTTGCTAGATTAGTATGTGACTTATTAGATGTTAAAGAATAACTTATGAAATGAAAAAGTAAGTGTTAAATCATAATGTATATGATATATAGATTAAAGAATTAGCAAAGGATGATAATAATACTAATATTGTAAGGAGTTATTTAATATTTAATTATGTGATTAAGTGTTAGATAATTGATTGATAAAGTAATTGTACTATGATACAAAGTATGATATGCTGATTAAAAGATCAATCTTATTAATGATAGGTATTACAAAAGAAGTTAACTTAAATTGCGTAGCAGTAGTCAACGAATCAGGCAAGTTTCCTAACTCAACTTGAGTTACTATTTTTCAAGCATGGTAGTGAATAATTATTGATAGTTATTCACATCTATAATGATTATTGTAATTCGCACGTAGTGCAATTGATTCTTGTTCTATTATTTGAACTATTTATAAATCATGTCTCAGCTAATTGTTTTAGCAAGACTAATATTTGTTAAAGCTTGAAATGTTCTATTTATTATGAACTGAATTGTTATTGGAAGATCTATGCCATTGGTTTCGGCTAGATTAGTATTGTTATTAATTATTGAAATCATAGTATTTCTTTGAAAGTAATCCAAACCATATTGTTGTGGTACGGACTCGTGATGTAAGACTGAGATGAACAAATTTTAATGTCGTAAATCGACCTATGCGCTATTATTGAGTATTATGCATAATATAGGGTACAAAGGAGTTGACCGCTCCAGGTACTTGCAGAAGAGTATAGTTTAGTTTTTATAACTAATTTATATTCTTGTGGTAGTTTAGTTTTAATAACTAAATGATTCCTCTAGTAGTTCATAATCCTTTTGTGATCACTCAGCATGAAATCTGGGTATATCCCACTTTATTGAGTAATGTTGCAGTATTGTTAATTCTTATTATTCAATTGAATATTATTGAATCTTTGAAAGAATTTTACTCTTTCATCTTTGATATGTTATTCAGTATGAAATGGGAGAAAGTTTTATTATTGAGATTGAATTATTATTCAGCTACTTCGAAATCTTTTGATTATTATTGAAGTTCTAAAGAAGCTAGACCCTTCTATTCATGATATATATATATATATATATATATATATATATATATATATATATATATATATATATATATATATCATCTATTGTATATTTTAACTTGCTGGGCAAACTCGTTGCTCACCCTTGCTTAAATAAAATATTTCAGCTAATACCGAAGTAGCAGAAGGTTCTAACAGGGACAAAGGCAAAGGCAAGGTTCAGGAGTAGTTAGTGTCAACTTTTAATGATTATGTTTTATTATGTAATTATTTATGTAAACTTTTTTGTTATATAAGGGTATGTAAATTATGTCAAGGTTAGATAACCTGGGATATTGCTATAAGTTGTATTAAGGAATATTATGCACGATGTTTTCATTAATGAATGAGTAGTTAGATGTGATATATTTGATAGATCGTGAGCACCAAACCTGTGGTTAGGGAACCCAGATTTGGGGGCGTCACATCTTTTCATGAAAATATTTTTCTGAGCATTCTTGAATTTTACTCTACAAAGCATTATCATGTTGACAATTTGGACGTTATTGGTTATTGGATAAATTAATTCTTGAACTTGTTTTATTGAATTATTATATCATTGTCATCATCCTCATGTTTATATTTTGTTGAAAGTCATCTGTGGCCTGTAGTGCATAGATGGACTTGGTATGATTATGACCAGAGATTATTCGGTATAATCATGACCGTAATGTTACAAATGATGTGGTAAAGGTCCTCACTGGCCCATAGTGCACTGATGGACAGTTGTTGGCATGATCATGACCATTGATGTATACGAATATCCTTGGCCCGTAGTGCATGGATAATTTGTGGTCCTGATACTAATGAATATCTTTAGGCATAGTGCATGGATGATGTGGATTATTTATTAAGCTGAGTCTCAGCGATAAAAGTGATAAAAAACCTTTTTAAATCATAAAAGATAGTAGATTTTATTCTCTACTTGACTCTTTTAATGGATAGCTTGTTCCGCTGCAGTTAAACTTGATGTTTGTTATATTTTATTAGTTTAACACTGTTGAAGGCTAATGATAATTTATTCTGCATTATTTTAGTCATAATATTTCTTACTGGGCTAGTTGAGCTCACCCTTTTACTTTCATTATTTTCTTCAGGAAATGAGAACGTAGCAGGGACTAGTCGGGGAACGGAGTAACGGTCCAGATGATAGCATTAGTAGTCCTCACTATTCTATAAAATAGTGTGATAATAAATGTATTGAAGATTTATTTTGAGTTCGAATACTGTCTAGAAGACAATATTTGTATTAAAACTCACAGTTCATGTTGTATATTTAAGATTATATTTGTATTCTGTACCATGTACTTGGCAACTCAGAATAGGTGATGTATACTTATTTTGGGGGCGACACAGTTGGTATCAAAGCTTAGGTATATGATCCCTGACTGAGATGTGAGATAAGAACTAGGAGGGGAGAGACGGGGAATTCTTTCGCTAGTATGACCTACCTAAGTTTATTTGGTATTTAATTGGTTGGTCATAGTATATGGATAATATGTGATATGTTAATTAACCCTTGTTTTATGGCAGTATTTAAGAATAACAGCTGAAAACGTTAACAATGGAGTGAATGAAATCGTGGAGACACCTCTAATCGCCAACCAGGTTAATGTGATGTCAGACGAAGAAGAAATTAGAGATATCTACGTGGTGAGTGAAGAATTGATAGTTGCACCCGAGATAGTCGCAGAGGTTACAGTTGAGAGTGAGGAAGAAGAGGAACCTGAGGAGAATTTATTAGAAGAATTTTATGATCGAAATTTAGAATTACAAAATCGTATTCATGAGTTAGAAGACCAGGCTGAAGAACGACAGGCGGTCGTGGAGCAAAAAGATGCAATGATTCAAGCTTGTGTTACCCGATATGTGATGCTTGAACAGAAGCACTCTTTGGCAGAGTATAAGATGATAAAAATGGAATCTGAGCTGAAAGAAGAAACAACTGAACGAGTGAGAATGAGTGATGTATCGGTAAAAGCCGCACGACGCGTTGACATTGTGGAAAGAGATGTCCGATCTAAGAAGGCTAAAATAGATGATATGTATTTCTCTTTTTGGACAGCAATTGAGAGAACCCAACATCGAGTTCGAAATTACCCTGTGCAGATCGATCAACCCTAATTCGATATGGATCGAAGATTAATGATTCAGATCATGAAACAGGAGTACGACGAAGCAGTTGAGGGTGGAATATGCCCTATATAAAAGTCAATTTCAACGGTAGTGATGACACCAAATGCTGCCCTAGACAAGTCAAAGCCGGGTAGTTCAAGGGAGAGCGAATGTCATGACTTCTCAAAAATCGAGTAACCCGAACGAAGTTAGTACGAGTTAGTTAATTATAAATTCTTACAAAGTCTAGACCTTATTAGATACTGGTTCTACCCATTCTTTTATCTCTCTTGCTTGCGCTCAACGTTTAAATTTAACTCAGGAGAAGTTAGACTTTCACTTATTGGTTGAAATTTCGTTAGCAGAAGCCTTCGTTACCTCCACTATTTATAAATCTTGTTGATTCCAATCGACACTTTCACGTTACCTGTCGATCTTATCTCATTGAAAATACTTACATTTGATGTGATTTTAGTAATCGATTGGTTAACTACTCATCATGTTCTTCGTAAGGTTGTTAGCTTTCATATTCCTAACTAACCTGTTATGCGAATTTAAGCAACCAAACCACTAAGTCAATCATTGTTATATCAAGCCATAAGTAAAGAGCCCCGATCATTTCTTTGTTGACTTCCTTGTATGGAATGCACCGAAGCCAGACTTTCTGTAGGCGACGTCGTGAATGACGATGACAAGTTGATAGGTATCAATGTAACGTGTTATCCAATTCTTGCGATGAGAGTCACAGTTTTGAATGATATTTCTATTGTTAATAAATTTCCTAACGTATTCTACTATTCTTGAAGACTTCTTAGCCTACCCCTAGAGCGTGAAATTGAATTTTGTATTGACTCCACTACAAAACCCATTTCTTCAACCCTTAAATATTTCTTCAACTAAAATGAACGTATAATGCGCCAAAGACGTTGGCTCGAACTATTAAAGATTACAATCGTACCATTTAATACCATCGTGGAAAAACGAACGTGGTAGCTAACGCGTTGAGTAGAAGATCGTATGCGTTTACGAGTGCGATGTTGTTAACACAAAAACCCATTTTGTATGACTTGCAAAGGATGAAGATAGAGTTAAAGACTTTAGGGACCCACGTGAAGATAACAAATATACGATTAGAATCGATTTTAATCGATAAAGTTAAAGCCGCTCAAGCTACATTCTCAGAGCTGATGAATGTGAAGAAGAAGGTTCAAGAGGGCGTTATTCTAGAAGCAAGAATCGATGAAGAGAGGAAATCTCAACCCTCGATTTTTTTGTCCCATTTGAAATCCTTTATTGAGTAGGAACTGTGGCCTATAGACTCGTTTTACCGCCAAGTATGTCGCGTGTTCATAACGTTCTTTTTAACGTATCGATGTTACGTAAATATGTGGACGACCCGAACCACATTATTGAATTGGAATTGGACGAGATAGCAGATGTAAGACCCCAACTTTTTAATGAATAAAATCGAATTTTCTCTATTTATTATTGTGAATAATAAGGTATTAATTTGATATAATGCTTTGGTTATGGGTGAAATGTGCAAATTTTTTAAAATATGCAAATGGTTATAAAATATTTATTGTTGTCGGGGAATATTCGTTTGGTCGTAGAATATTTTTTCTGTTGAGAAATATTCGTACGACGGCGCAACCATTTGTGGGCCCCATAACATAATAACTGTCGGATGAAGAAAACGATAAATTTGAGTTTTTATAAATAACGACGTAATTGTTACCGTTAACACTGTTGGAATACTCGGTGGGTAAAGTAAAGTAATATGCGTTGTTGCACAGTAGCACACGGTATTGCACAGTATTTTTGAATTATTGATTCTTACGTAAGAAGGCACTACTCAATAATTGTTACAATAATTACTGTTTAATATTTTATTTTATTGATTCAATAATTGCTACGTTGATATTTTATATTATTGTTGTTCAATAATTGTCTCTGCACAGTATTTTCCATTATCAGATCAATAATTCATATTATCTAAATAATATTATTAGATAGCATTATTGGCAATGTCTAGAAAGTTTTGTCAAGGAGAGGTTTGGTCACCTAATTGCGCGCCAGTAAGGAGAAATTTTTATCGGAAAGCCCCCTCTTTCCTGAGAACTGCATGGTTGTCATTATTGTGATTCTGTAATATTATTTGTGAATAATTAATTATTAATTTATATGATAAGGAAATATTTATTTAATGTGGATATAAATGATATATTTATTTATGTGGCTATAAATGAAGGAATTAATGTTAATGTGTTTTATCAGTATTTTGTCAAATTGGAGGTTTTAAAATATCAAATCGGTGCTCTTAAAACTCTATTGCATGAGTTATAATTTTAATCCGACCTTTAGATCGTTGTGATTTTTGGATATATTATACATATATAAGTTTAGTATATGTCCACAAATTTTGAACCGTTAAAAATTAACGTATGATTTGTTATGAATTTTAAAAGGTGTTAAAAATCTTCCGTTTGTGGATTTCGGATATTTTCTGACTGGAATTTGGAAAAACTTAACGCTACAAAGTTGTAGAGAATTCAATTTCGTGTGAAATGGACAAAAAAATCGTATTTTTCTGATAAACGGGCTATTTCTATGAATTACTGAAGTTTTATAAAATAAAATAATTTTTATTAAAATTGGGTGAGACACACTTTGGTTTTTAACATGTGGGCTGCTAATTGGTGTCCAATATGGCTGGCTGCTGAGTTTTCAAATGGTTGGTGCATAAAAAAAATAATAATGTAACGACCCCAAAACAAGTCCATTCCATCCAACCTATTCTGAGTCGCCAAATACATGGTGCAGAAAATAACTACAACTTTATTACAACAATTGTCGTGCAAAATACAACAACACATATGCTGTGAGTTTGGATACAAATATATACCAAATGCGACTCATGTTCCAACCGTGGACATCACCTCACAATGACACCTTACATAAAGGTATAGTCAAAAACTGTTTTAGAAATTAGAATCTTTGGGAAGTGCTCAAGGAAACCTTCGTACATGGGAGGCCATGCGTCTAGGTTATGATAGATATCATATGGCCACAGTATTATCCTTGGTTAACCCAATAGACCCCAAAGAAAAATGAGAAGATTACTATCATATTCTTCCCAATGGTGAGTCTTCTCTTGACTTATCATTATCTCTACTGTCTTTAATCGAGAATTATACTTCAAACAAACACCAAGATTATATAGGTAGTGCTCGTAAATATACTCAGCAAGTGGATGAGCACAATCATGTCTTATGATGACACGAGGTTGTATGTCGTTAGACATTTTGTATGATAGTGGCAAAATACCCTTCCAACGTTGGGTATACCTTACCCTATTAGAGTCAAATAGACAATAAAGTCTATTATCTTCTCCATGTTAAAAATTCACCAACAATATTTTATCCCTGTAACATCAATCAACAATTCTGGTCCACAATCATATGAATAACTCATAATCATAACTGTAGTTCTAAATTCCTCTTCTCATCCAGGACGAAGATAATTTTCATTACCTATCTTTACCTGAAACATCAAAGATTATGGTTACACCAAATCACATTTCCTGTTCATAATCATACTAATAACTTCATCTTTGCACTACGACCAAAGATATTCATTTGTATCACCAGTTGGTCATGTTCATCTCAACATCTGTTCATCTTTGCACTACTGGCCAAAGATATTCAACAACATGCCATCTTTGCACTACGGGCCAAAGATATTCATCAACAATTCATCTTTGCACTACAGGCCAAAGATATTCATCAATAATTCATCTTTGTACTACAGGCCAAAGATATTCCTCAACAGTTTATATTTGCACTAACGGCCAAATATATTCATCAACAGTTCATATTTGCACTACAGGCCAAATATATTAATATCTCAAATAAATATATAATCATTTCAGAATTTATATAAACAATAATTATAACCATATTGATCAATTCACCTTTGCACTTAAGCTAAAGATATTCACTTATAAATTCAATGGTCATGATCATACCAATCAATAATTTAACTTTGCACTACTGGCCAAAGAGAACCCATAGTCATGATCATACCAAAAATCTACCCATCTTTACACTCAAGTCAAAGAGAAATATCATCATTAGGGTTATAAAAATGTTATATATAATAATAAAAATAATATGATCAACATATAGTTTTAATCTCAAGAGTAATATTCGTAAATCAACTATAATTTGGTTAGAAAAAGAAACCAAGTTTTTTATCGTGAATAGTAACTCGTGAATAGTAACTCGACACAAAAAGGTAGAAATTCCACAATAAAATACATATCAATATTTCGGTATAATGATATTGAAAGAATAATATTTCTTAAGCTTATAAATAATTTATTTTAATTGTTTACACTTTACTAAATAATACATTTAATCATCCTAAAATACCAAACTCATAAGATTTCATCACCAATAACCAAAAACCCTCATCAAAATCTGCATATACCTCATATAGGATTCTCAAGCCATAAAATCCTATTTTCTAATTTTCTTACTTCACAAAACATATTTAATTCATTTACTCATAACTAGACTATTTTCATGAAAAATATCAAATCAGTTTCAAAAATATTTCTTTTCTGAGATTTAACATAATATAGTCCCATAGTGAACATATATTTTTCTCAGAATTTTTAGAAGTCATTTACTATTTTTCATATGGCCAAAACAGCCGAATATTTAGATATTTATCAAAAATTGTACTTTTATCTAAAAATTCTGAAATTCACAGAGTATACTCCTATCATATACATGTACTCCCAATAAAATTTTTATTATATTTGGAGTTAACCACAAGAAGTTATAAGCGGTTACTTTTAAAATAGTCTTTTCTCATAAAATTCATAACTCTTAATCTATACATCCAAAAATCACCATTTTTGGACACAATCAAGAAAACTCATCAAAATATCATTTTAAATTTTTTCCAGAATTTTTGAAGGTCAAAAAAATTACAAAACTGAAAAACATAACAACCCTTAAAATCTCTTACTATCCCTTACCTCAAAAGTGCAGTATTTCTGACTGGAACGCAAAGTCGAAGGAAACTTGCACTGAATAGCAACTCTCAAAGTATCTAAATACTCACAAAATATGCTTCATAATATAGAGAGAGAAAGAGAGAAAGCTTATGTTTCTGGTGTGATTTTCAATTCTAACTTAGCCCTATATTTCTAGGAAAATGTTAGCACGCCGAAGCAGATTTAACCTGCAACCTGATGGCTTTACCTACTACTATTCTCACCCATCACATTTGAATAAAAATCTCAGCACATTTTTTCACCAACCAAGAGTGGGGCCCACCAATTCTAGAATTTTCTACCAAAATGATTAACACCGAAAATTCAATAATTTCTGAACCACTCATCTCGTAAAATTCATAACAAATTATATGTTAATTTTAAACGGTTCAAAATTTGTGGACATATACTCAACTTATATATGTATAACATATCCAAAAATCACAACGATCCAACGATCGGATTAAAAATTATAACCCCCGCAAAATATCTCAAAAAACCTGATTTTTAATACCTCTATTCCAACAAAAATACTGATAAAAACCTCAACATTAACTCCTTCATTTTTAACTACAAAAATATATCCCTCATTTATATCCACATAAAATAAATATTTTCTTATCATATGAATCAATAATTAATTATTCACAAATAATATTACAGAATCACATTTATGACAATCAGGCCGTTCCCAGGATAGAGGGGGCTTTCCAATAAGAATTTCTCCTTACTGGCGCGCAATTAGGTGACCAAACCTCTCCCTGACAGAACTTTCTAGACATTACCAATAATGTTATCTAATAATATTATTCAAATAATATGAATTATTGATCTGATAATGGAAAATACTGTGCAGTGACAATTATTGAACAACAATAATATAAAATATCAATGCATCAATTATTGAATCAATAAAATAAAATATTGAACAGTAATTACTGTAACAATTATTGAGTAGTGCCTTCTTACGTAAGAATCAATAATTTTAAAAATACTATGAAATACCGTGTGCTACTGTGCAATAACGCGTATTACTGTATTTTAACCACCGGGTATTCCAATAGTGTTAACGGTAACAACTACGTTGTTATTTATAAAAACTCAAATTTGTCGTTTTTTTCACCCGACAGTTATTCTGTTATGGGGCCCACAAATGTATGCACCGTCGTACGAATATTTTCCGACAGAAAGAATATTCCACGACCAAACGATTAATATTTCCCGACAACAATGAATATTTTATAACCACTTGCGTATTTTGAAAAGTTTTCACATATCACCCATAACTTTAACTTTTTATCAATTTAACCATTTACTGAATTGTAATTATAAAAAAAATTGAATACATTTATTTCATAAAATTCGGGGTCTTACAAATAATATTTTATTATTTTAGTCTCCTTTGGCGTTCTAGCATTTTCCTATAAATAGGCGATTAAGTTAGAATTGAAAATCACACCAGAAACAAATTTTCTTTCTCTCTATATTGTCGAGCATATTTTATGAGTATTTAGATACTTTGAGAGTTGTTGTTCGGTACAACGTTCCTTCGACTTTTCATCCGATATTCCAATCAGAAATACTGCTCTTTTGAGGTAAGGGATTATAAGGGTTATTATGTTTTTCAATTTCGTAATTTTTCTGACCCTCAAAAATTCTGAAAAAATTTGAAATGATAATTTGATGAATTTTATAGATTGTGTCCAAAAATAACGATTTTTGAATGTATAGATTAAGAGTTATGAATTTTATGGGAAAAGACTATTTTAAAAGTAAACTCTTATAACTCTTTGTGGTTAACTCCATAATTGGTAAAAATTTTATTGAGAGTACATGTATATAATAGAAGTATACTCTGTAAATTTTAGAATTTTTACACAAAAGTACAATTTATGATAAATGTCTAAATGTTCGGCAGTTTTGGCCATATGAAAAATAGTAAATGAATTTTAAAAATTTCGAAAAAAATATATGTTCAATATGGGACTATATGCTGCTAAATCCCAGAAAAAAATATTTTTGAGACTGATTTGGTATTTTTCATAAAAATAGACTAGTTATGAGTAAGTGAATTAAATATGTTATGTGAAGTAAGAAAAGTAAAAAATAGGATTTTATGGCTTGAGAATCATATATAATGTATATGTAAATTTTTTATGAAAGTTTTGGTTATTGGTGATAAAATCTTATGAGTTTGACATTTTAGGATGATTAAATGCATTATTTAGTAAAGTGTAAACAACTAAAATAAATTATTTAAAAGTTTAAGAAATATTATTCTTTCAATATCATTACACCAAAATATTGGTATGAATTTTATTGGAGAATTTATATCTTTTTCATGTCGGGGTTACTATTCATGAATTACTATTCATGAGTTACTATTCACGAATTACTATTCACGGGGTACTATTCACGATAAAATTGGTTTTTTTTCTGACCAAATTATCGTTGATTTATGAATCTTACTCTTGAAATTAAATCCATGTTTTGATCATATTATTTTTGTTATAATTATGGTTTATATAAATTTTGAAATGATTATGTGTTTCTTTGAGATATGAATATCTTTGGCTCGTAGTGCAAAGATGACCCGTTGTTGAATATCTTTGGCCCGTAGTGCAAAGATGATCTGTCGTTGAATATCTTTGGCATGTAGTGCAAAGGTGATCTGTTGTTGAATATCTTTGGCCAGTAGTGCAAAGATGAACGATTGACGAATATCTTTGGCCCATAGTGCAAAGATGAATTTATTAGTATGATTATGTACAGGAACTGTGATTTGGAACAACCATGATCTTTGATGTTTTAGGTAAATACATGTGATGAAAATTATCATCGTCCTGGATGCGAAGAGTAATTTAGAATCACAATTATGATTATGAGTTATTCATATGATTGTGGACCAGAACTGTTGATTGATGTTACAGGGATAAAATATTGTTGTTGAATTTTTAACATGGAGAAGATAATTGACTTTATGGTCTATTTGTCTCTTCTAATAGATTGCTCGTTCCGCTGTAACTATGGTTGGAATTTTTTTATCGTCTACCATATGTTCTAAATCTCTGATTTATTACTGTTAAAGGCTATTGATAATTTATTTATCTTTAGTCATAATATTCTTTACTGGGCTAATTGAGCTCACCCTTATGCTTCACAATTCTTTTTAGGTAATGAGAGTGTAGCTGGGTCGAGCGGGGGTAACGAGGGAATAAAACGGTGGTCTCTAGCTGTGGAGTTCTCCCTAAACAGTATAGAAAAGTGTGTTGTATTTTATACATCATTTAGTAGTTATATTTGGTAAATCAAATAGGGAGAGACGAACCCAACGTTGGAAGGGTGTTTTGCCACTATCGTACAAGATGTCTAATGACATATAACCTCGTGTCATCATAAGATAGAGTTGTGCACATCCACTTACTGAGTATATCTACGAGCACTACCTATATAATCTTGGTGTTTGGTTGAAGTATAACTCTCAATTAGAGACAGTGGAGATAATGATATGTCAAAAAAAGACTCACCATTGAAAAGAATATGATAGTTGTAACGACCACAAAAAAGGTCCATTCCATTCAACCCATTCTGAGTCGCCAAATACATGGTACAGAAAATAACTACAACTTTATTACAACAACACATATGCTGTGAGTTTGGATACAAATATATACCAAATGTGACACATGTCCCAACCGTGGGCAGCACCTCATAATGACACCTTACATAAAAGTATAGTCAAAAACTATTTTAGAAATTAGAATATTTGGGAAGTGCTCAAGGAAACCCTTGTACATGGGAGGCCATGCTTCTAGGTTGTGATAGATATCATATGGCCATAGAATTATCCTTGATTGACCCAATAGACCCCAAAGAAAAATGAGAAGATTACAATCATATTCTTCCCAATGGGGAGTCTTCACTTGACATATCATTATCTCCACTGTCTCTAAGTGAGAATTATACTTCAAACAAACACCAAGATTATATAGGTAATGCTCGTAAATATACTCAGCAAGTGGATGAGCACATCCCTGTCTTATGATGACACGAGGTTGTATGTCATTAGACATCTTGTATGATAGTGACAAAACACCCTTTCAACGTTGGGTTCGCCTCACCCTATTTTCTTCACCAAATATAACTACTAAATGATGACCACCGTTCTATTCCCTTGTTACCCCCGCTCGACCCAGCTACACTCTTATTACCTGAAAAGAATTATGAAACAAAAGGGTGAGCACAACTAGCCAAGTAAAGAATATCATGACTAAAGATAAATAAATTATCAATAGTCTTCATCAGTAATAAATCAGAGATTTAGAACATATGGTAGATGATAAAAATTTTAACCATAGTTGCAGCGGAACGAGCAATCCATTAAAAGAGTTAAATAGACCATAAAGTCTATTATCTTCTCCATGTTAAAAATCCACCAACAATGTTTTATCCATGTAACATCACTCAACAGTTCCTTTCCACAATCATATGAATAACTCATAATCATAATTGTGACTCTAAATTTTTCTTCGCACACAGGACGAAAAATATTTTCATCACCTGTCTTTACCTGAAACATCAAAGATCATGGTTATACCAAATCACAGTTCCTGTTCATAATCATACTAATAACTTCATCTTTGCACTACGGCCAAAGATATTCATTTGTACCAGTTGGTCATGTTCATCTCAACACTTGTTCATCTTTGCACTACTGGCCAAAGATATTCAACAACATGTCATCTTTGCACTACAGGTCAAAGATATTCATCAACAGTTCATCTTTGCACTACAGGCCAAAGATATTCATATCTCAAAGAAATATATAATCATTTCAAAATTTATATAAACAATAATTATAACCATGTTGATCATTTCACCTTTGCACTTAAGCTAAAGATATTCACTTATAAATTCAATGGTCATGATCATACCAGTCACCAATTCAACTTTACACAACTGGCCAAAGAGAACCCTAGTCATGATCATACCAATAATCTACTAATCTTTACACTCAAGTGAAAGAGAATATCATCATTAGGGTTATAAAAATATTATATATGATAATAAAAATAATATGATCAACATATAGTTTTAATCTCAAGAGTAATATTCATAAATCAACTATAATTTGGTCAGAAAAAGAAACTAATTTTGTCGTGAATAATACCCGTGAATAGTAACTCGTGAATAGTAACCCCAACACAAAAAGGTAAAAATTTCACAATAAAATTTATACCAATATTTCGGTATAATGATATTGAAAGAATAACATTTCTTAAACTTATAAATAATTTATTTTAATTGTTTACACTTTACTAAATAATGCATTTAATCATTCTAAAAAGCCAAACTCATAAGATTTCATCACCAATAACCAAAACCCTTATAAAAAATCTGTATATACCTCATATAGGATTCTCAAGTCATAAAATCATATTTTTCAATTTTCTTACTTCACAAAACATATTTAATTCATTTACTCACAACTAGACTATTTTCATGAAAAATACCAAATCAGTTCTAAAAATATTTCTTTTCTGGGATTTAGCATAATATAGTCTCATAGTGAACATATATTTTTCTCAGAATTTTTAAAAGTCATTTACTATTTTTCATATGACCAAAACAGCCGAATATTTAGACAATTATCAAAAATTGTACTTTTGTTCAAAAATTCTGAAATTTACAGAGTATACTTCTATCATATACATGTACTCCCAATAAAAAATTCATCAATTTTAGAGTTAACCACAAGGAATTATACGCGGTTACTTTTAAAATAGTCTTTTCTCATAAAATTCATAACTCTCAATCTATACATCCAAAAATCACCATTTTTGGACACAATCAAGAAAACTCATCAAAATATCATTTCAAATTTTTTCAAAATTTTTGAAGGTCAGAAAAATTACGAAACTGGAAAATATAACAACCCTTAAAATCTCTTACTATCCCTTACCTCAAAAGAGCAGTACTTCTGATCGGTATAAGGCTGAAGGAAACTTGCACAGAATAGCAACTCTCAAAGTATCTAAATACTCACAAAATATGCTACATAATATAGAGAGAGAAAGCGAGAAAGCTTATGTTTCTGGTGTGATTTTCAATTCTAACTTAGCCCTCTATTTATAGGAAAATGTTAGCACGCCGAAGCAGACTTAACCTGCAACCTGATGGCTTTACCTGCTACTATTCTCACCCACCACATTTGAATAAAAATCTCAGCATATTTCTTCACCAACCAAGAGTGGGGCCCACCAATTCTAGAATTTTCTACCAAAATGATTAACTCCGAAAATTCAACAATTTCTGAACCACTCATCTCGTAAAATTCATAACAAATTATACGTTAATTTTTAACGGTTCAAAATTTGTGGACATATACTCAACTTATATATGTATAACATATCCAAATATTACCATGATCCAACGGTCGGATTAAAAATTATAACCCTCGCAAAATATCTCAAAAACCCTAATTTGATTTTCAATACCTCCGTTCCGACAAAAATACAGATAAAGCACCTCAACATTAACTCCTTCATTTTTAACCACAAAAATATATCCCTCATTTATATCCACATAAAATAAATATTTTCTTATCATATGAATCAATAATTAATTATTCACAAATAATATTACAGAATAACATTTATGACAACCAGGCCGTTCCCAGGAAAGAGGGGCTTTTCAATAAGAATTTCTCCTTACTGGCGCACAATTAGATAACCAAACCTCTCCTTAGACAGAACTTTTTAGACATTGCCAATAATGCTATCTAATAATATTATTCAAATAATATGAATTATTGATCTGATAATGGATGTGATGTGCAGCAATAATTATTGAAACAACAATAATATAAAATATCAACGCAACAATTATTGAATCAATAACATAAAATATTGAACAGTAATTACTGTGACAATTATTCAGTAGTGTCTTCTTACGTAAGAATCAATAATTTCAAAAATACTGTGCAATACCGTGTGCTACTGTGCAATAACGCGTATTACTGTATTTTAACCACCGGGTATTCCAACAGTGTTAACGGTAACAATTACACCGTTATTTATAAAAACTCAAATTTGTCGTTTTCTTTATCCGACCGTTATTCTGTTATGGGGCCCACAAATGTCTGCGCCGTCGTACGAATATTCCCCGACAGAAAGAATATTCCACGACCAAACGAATATTCCCCGACAACAATGAATATTTTATAACCACTTGTGTATTTTGAAAAAAAATTCATATATCACCCTTAACTTTAACATTTATCAATTTAACCATTTATTGAATAGTAATTATAAGAAAAATTAAATACTTTTATTTCATAAAATTCGGGGTCTTACAATCTCCCCTTCTTATGAAATTTCGTCCCCGAAATTTACGTACCTGGTATTTCAAAGAGTTGAGAATACCTTGCTTTCATTTCAGATTCCATCTTCCTTGTCATCATGATTTCTCCATTGCTCATCTCCTGTATTTCAGATATCATTCTAGAATACAGCTTCAAAATAAGGGTCAATTAAACAAATTATGTGACGCCCCCAAAACAGGTATACAACACCTATTCTGAGTCGTCAATAACATGGTACAGAAACAACTACAACTTTATTAATACAACATAAAAATTGTGAGTGTAAATACAAATATTGTCATCTAGACAATATCCACACTCAAATAAGTCCTCATTACAATTATTGGAACAATATTTTACAAAAAAAAATGGTGAGGACTACTAAAACAACTTCCTAGAACCTTCATTCCATACCCCGACTAGTACCTGCTACATTCTCGCCTCCTGAGAAGAAAATAGAACAACAAGGAAAAGGGTGAGCTCAACTAGCCCAGTAAAGAATATTATGACTAAGATAATATACAACAAATTATCGTTAGTCTTCAACAGGGAAAAATTTAATAGAATACAATAGACAACAAGTTTTAATTCAATATTCGCAGCGGAAAATAATAATTCATAGAGAAGTTACGTAGAGAATGAAATCTACGATTATCTATGAATTTAAAAGTTCATCATCAACATTTTATCCCTGTAACATCAATCAATAAATATCTTGAATCAAATAGTCATCTTTGCACTACAGGCCAAAGATATCCATCAGTTGGTCATGTTCACCTCAACACCTGTTCATCTTTGCACTACGGGCCAAAGATATTCATAAGAAATTATTCATCTTTGCACTACAGACCAAAGATATTCAGTTATATCATCATTTAAGACTGAGGATGATGAAAAATATTTTAAAGAAAACGAATCCAGTGAAGCAAAATAACAAATATTAAGGATTCGTATTTCGATTTATCCATGTCCAAAAATACCTTATCATAGTGAAGTAAAATTCAAGAATGATCAAAACATGGATACAATCAAAGCTAGTATCCAGAGTAGATATTTGGACGAAAAGAAGGAAATTTCATTTTTCGGTGAATAGTAACTCGTGAATAGTAACTCGTGAATAGTAACTCATGAATAGTAACCCCGACATGAAAAGTTCCAAATTTGATAAAAATTCAGATCAATACTTCGGCATAATGATATTGAAGAAAATAATATCATTTAAGAAGAAATAACATCCCTTACCTCGGAAAGACGGTACTTCTGACTGGAATACTAGATATAGTGCTGAAGGAAACTTGCACCGTATAGCAATACTCAAAGTATCAAATACTCACAAGAATACGCTCGATATAGAGAGAGAAATAGAGAGAAACTTGTGTTTCTGGTGTGATTTTCAATTCTAACCTAAGCACCCTATTTATAGGAAAATGCTTAGAACACCAAAGCAGAAAATTTAATATAATAATAATATATTTATCAAATTTTCCTTAGCCCACCTCTAGACATCTGATCTCAGCCCATTTATATCACATGTTAGCCCACTTAAATGCCAAAAAAACGTTTTTCTTCAAAATAATAAATAAAACTTCCAAAAATTAATTATTTCGGAACTTCAGAACTTCAATAATTCATAATAAATAGCTCTTTTATCAGAAAATTCGAATCTCGCGTGTTTTTATAGGAAATTCAATTCTCTACAACTTTACAGAAGAACATTTTTCCAAATTCTAAAAAAAAATTGACCGAAATCCACAAACGGGCGATTTTGCAGTCAATAATAAATTTTCGGTCAAGAATTGTGTCCACCAACACACAAAACATGTGTTAATCATTTAATGCCATAAAAATACTCTTCCTCCTCATATACTCATATATCCCACATTCATTGTAAAAATACCACCATCAATACATTATTAAAATAATACATTTAAATGAATTATTTTATCAGAAAAAGATAAAATATTAATTTTTAACAATTGTCACATTAAAAATTTTCTCTATCTATATCCACATAAAATCACTATTTTTCTCATCATATAAATCAATAATTAATTATACACAAATAATATTACAGAACCACAGTACTGGCAACCAGGCAGTTCTCAAGAAAGAGGGGGCTTTCCAATAAGGATATCTCCTTACTGGCGCGCAATTAGATGACCAAACTTCTCCTTAGACAGAATTTTCTAGACATTGTCAATAATGTTATCTAATAATATTATTCAGATAATATGAATTATTGTTCCGATAATAGAAAATACTGTGTAGTGACAATTATTAAAACAACAGTAATATAAAATATTAACGCAGCAATTATTGAATCAATAAAATATAATATTGAACTGTAATTACTGTAACAATTATTGAGTAGTGCCTTCTTACGTAAGAATCAATAATTGGTGCAATACCGTGTGCTACTGTGCAACAACGCGTATTAACGGTAACAACTACGCCGTTATTTATAAACAACTTATTTTTGTCGTTTTCTTCATCCAATCGCTTTCCGTTATGCGGCCCACAAAAGACTGCGCCGTCGTACGAATATTCTCCGACAGTAAGAATATTCCACGACCAAGCGAATATTCCCCAATAACAATGAATATTTTATAACCACTTGCTTATTTAAAATATTTGCGCATTTTACCCATAACTAACCACATTAATCAAATCAACCCTTACTATTTCAGAATAATAAATAGAGGAAATTAAATTTCATTTATTAATAATTTGGGGTCTTACAAATTAATATATCACATAATATCCCGATATTATGACTGACCAACAAATAAGCTTAGGTAGGACACACTAGCGAAGGATTTACTCATCTCTCCCCTCCTAGTTCTATTTCCATATCTCCGCCGGAGATCATATCCCTAAGCTCTGATACCAAAATGTAACGACCCCAAAATAGGTCCATTCCATCCAACCCATTCTGAGTCGCCAAATACATGGTACAGAAAATAACTACAACTTTATTAAAACAATTGTCGTATTAAATACAACAACACATATGCTATGAGTTTGGATATAAATATATACCAAATGTGACACATGTCCCAACCGTGGACAGCACCTCACAATAATACCTTACATAAAAGTATAGTCAAAAACTATTTTAGAAATTAGAATATTTGGGAAGTGCTCAAGGAAACCCTTGTACATGGGAGGCCATGCTTCTAGGTTGTGATAGATATCATATGGCCATAGAATTATCCTTGGTTGACCCAATAGACCCCAAAGAAAAATGAGAAGATTACAATCATATTCTTCCCAATGGGGAGTCTTCACTTGACATATCGTTATCTCCACTGTCTCTAAGTGAGAATTATACTTCAAACAAACACCAAGATTATATAGGTAATGCTCGTAAATATACTCAGCAAGTGGATGAGCACATCCCTGTCTTATGATGACACGAGGTTGTATGTCATTAGACATCTTGTATGATAGTGACAAAACACCCTTTCAACGTTGGGTTCGCCTCACCCTATTTTCTTCACCAAATATAACTACTAAATGATGACCACCGTTCTATTCCCTTGTTACCCCCGCTCGACCCAGCTACACTCTTATTACCTGAAAGGAATTATGAAACAAAATGGTGAGCACAACTAGCCCAGTAAAGAATATTATGACTAAAGATAAATAAATTATCAATAGTCTTCATCAGTAATAAATCAGAGATTTAGAACATATGGTAGATGATAAAAATTTCAACTATAGTTGCAGCGGAACGAGCAATCCATTAAAAGAGTCAAATAGACCATAAAGTCTATTATCTCTTCCATGTTAAAAATCCACTAACAATGTTTTATCCATGTAACATCACTCAACAGTTCCTTTCCACAATCATATGAATAACTCATAATCATAATTGTGACTCTAAATTTTTCTTCGCACCCAGGACGAAAAATATTTTCATCACCTGTCTTTACCTGAAACATCAAAGATCATGGTTATACCAAATCATAGTTCATGTTCATAATCATACTAATAACTTCATCTTTGCACTACGACCAAAGATATTCATTTGTACCAGTTGGTCATGTTCATCTCAACACTTGTTCATCTTTGCACTACTGGCCAAAGATATTTAACAACATGTCATCTTTGCACTACAGGTCAAAGATATTCATCAACAGTTCATCTTTGCACTACAGGCCAAAGATATTCATATCTCAAAGAAATATATAATCATTTCAGAATTTATATAAACAATAATTATAACCATGTTGATCATTTCACCTTTGCACTTAAGCTAAAGATATTCACTTATAAATTCAATGGTCATGATCATACCAGTCACCAATTCAACTTTGCACAACTGGCCAAAGAGAACCCTAGTCATGATCATACCAATAATCTACTCATCTTTACACTCAAGTGAAAGAGAATATCATCATTAGGGTTATAAAAATATTATATATGATAATAAAAATAATATGATCAACATATAGTTTTAATCTCAAGAGTAATATTCATAAATCAACTATAATTTGGTCAGAAAAAGAAACCAATTTTGTCGTGAATAGTACTCGTGAATAGTAACTCGTGAATAGTAACCCCAACACAAAAAGGTAAAAATTCCATAATAAAATCTATACCAATATTTCGGTATAATGATATTGAAAGAATAACATTTCTTAAACTTATAAACAATTTATTTTAATTGTTTACACTTTACTAAATAATGTATTTAATCATTCTAAAATGCCAAACTCATAAGATTTCATCACCAATAACCAAAACCCTCATAAAAAATCTGCATATGCCTCATATAGGATTCTCAAGTTATAAAATCATATTTTTCAATTTTCTTACTTCACAAAACATATTTAATTCATTTACTCATAACTAGACCATTTTCATGAAAAATACCAAATCAGTTCCAAAAATATTTCTTTTCTGGGATTTAGCATAATATAGTCTCATAGTGAACATATATTTTTCTCATTATTTTTAAAAGTCATTTACTATTTTTCATATGGCTAAAACAGCCGAATATTTAGACATTTATCAAAAATTATACTTTTGTCCAAAAATTTTGAAATTTAAAGAGTATAATTCTATCATATACATGTACTCCCAATAAAAAATTTATCAATTTTGGAGTTAACCACAAGGAATTATACGCGGTTACTTTTAAAATAGTCTTTTCTCATAAAATTCATAACTCTCAATCTATACATCCAAAAATCACCATTTTTGGACACAATCAAGAAAACTCATCAAAACATCATTTCAAATTTTTTCAAAATTTTTTAAGGTCAGAAAAATTATGAAACTGGAAAATATAACAACCCTTAAAATCCCTTACTATCCCTTACCTCAAAAGAGCAGTACTTCTGATCGGTATAAGGCTGAAGGAAACTTGCACTGAATAGTAACTCTCAAAGTATCTAAATACTCACAAAATATGCTTCATAATATAGAGAGAGAAAGAGAGAAAGCTTATGTTTCTGGTGTGATTTTCAATTCTAACTTAGCCCTCTATTTATAGGAAAATGTTAGCACGCCGAAGCAGACTTAACCTGCAACCTGATGGCTTTACCTGCTACTATTCTCACCCACCACATTTGAATAAAAATCTCAGCACATTTCTTCACCAACCAAGAGTGGGGCCCACAAATTCTAGAATTTTCCACCAAAATGATTAACTCCGAAAATTCAACAATTTCTGAACCACTCATCTCGTAAAATTCATAACAAATTATACGTTAATTTTTAACGGTTCAAAATTTGTGGACATATACTCAACTTATATATGTATAACATATCCAAATATTACCATGATCCAACGGTCGGATTAAAAATTATAACCCTCACAAAATATCTCAAAAACCCTAATTTGATTTTCAATACCTCCGTTCCGACAAAAATACAGATAAAACACCTCAACATTAACTCCTTCATTTTTAACCACAAAAATATATCCCTCATTTATATCCACATAAAATAAATATTTTCTTATCATATGAATCAATAATTAATTATTCACAAATAATATTACAGAATCACATTTATGACAACCAGGCCGTTCCCAGGAAAGAGGGGGCTTTCCAATAAGAATTTCTCCTTACTGGCGCACAATTAGATAACCAAACCTCTCCTTAGACAGAACTTTCTAGACATTGCCAATAATGCTATCTAATAATATTATTCAAATAATATGAATTATTGATCTGATAATGGAGATGATGTGCAACAACAATTATTAAAACAACAATAATATAAAATATCAACGCAACAATTATTGAATCAATAACATAAAATATTGAACAGTAATTACTGTGACAATTATTCAGTAGTGCCTTCTTACGTAAGAATCAATAATTTCAAAAATACTGTGCAATACCGTGTGCTACTGTGCAATAACGCGTATTACTGTATTTTAACCACCGGGTATTCCAACAGTGTTAACGGTAACAATTACGCCGTTATTTATAAAAACTCAAATTTGTCGTTTTCTTTATCCGACCGTTATTCTGTTATGGAGCCCACAAATGTCTGCGCCGTCGTACGAATATTCCCCGATAGAAAGAATATTTCACGACCAAACGAATATTCCCCGACAACAATGAATATTTTATAACCACTTGTGTATTTTAGAAAAAAAATTCATATATCACCGTTAACTTTAATATTTATCAATTTAACCATTTACTGAATAGTAATTATAAGAAAAATTGAATACTTTTATTTCATAAAATTTGGGGTCTTACAATAGTAATCTTCTCGTTTTTCTTTGGGGTCTATTGGGTCAACCAAGAATAATTCTGTGGACATATGATATCTATCATAACCTAGACGCATGGGCTCCCATGTACGAGGGTTTTCTTGAGTACTTCTCAAATATTCTAATTTCTAAAATAGTTTTTGACTATACCTTTATGTAAAGTGCTATTGTGACGTGCTATCCAAGGTTGGGATGAGAGTCACAGTTGGTATATATTTGTATCAAAACTCACAGCATATGTGTTGTTGTATTTTGCATGATAATTGTTGTAATAAAGTTGTAGTTATTTTATGTACCTTGTATTTGACGACTCAGAATAGTTTGGGTGGAATGGACCTATTTTGGGGTTGTCACAGTTGGTATCAGAGCTTAGGGATATGATCTCTGGCGGAGATCGGGGAATAGAACTAGGAGGAGAGAGATGAGTAAATCTTTCGCTAGTGTGTCCTACCTAAGCTTATTTGTTGGTCGGTCATAATATACATATATTATGTAATACGTTAATTTGTTTAATTAACCCTTATTTTTTGGCAGTATTTGAGAATGGCAGCTGAGAATGTTAACAATGGAGTGAATGAGATCGCGGGGATACCTCTAATCACCAACCATGATAATGTGATGTCAGGCGAAGAAAGAATTAGAGATATTCTTGTGGTAAGGGAAGAATTAATAGTTGCACCCGAGCTAGTCGCAGAGGTATCAGCTGAGAGTAAGGAAGAAGAAGAACCTGAGGAGAATTTATTAGAAGATTTTTATGATCGAAATGTAGAATTACAAAATCGTATTCATGAGTTAGAAGAGCAGGTTGAAGAACGACAGACGGTCGTGGAGCAAAAGGATGCAACAATTCAAGCTTGTGTTACCCGATATGTGATGCTTGAACAGAAGCATTCTTTGGCAGAGTATAAGATGATAAAACTGGAATCTGAACTGAAAGAAGAAACAACTGAACGAGTAAGAATAAGTGATGCATGGGTAAAAGTCACACGACGCGTTGATATTGTGAAAAGAGATGTCTTATCTAAGAAGGCTAAAATAGATGATGTGTATTTCTCTTTTTGAACAGCAATTGGGAGAACCCAACATCGAGTTTTAAATTATCCTGTACAAAGCGGCCAACCTCAATTCGATATGGATCGAAGATTGATGATTCAGATCATGAATTAGGAGTACGACGAAGCAGTTGAGGGTGGAATATGCCCTATAGAAAAATATATTTCAAAGGTAGTGATGACAGTAAATGCTGTCTCAGACAAGTCAAAGCCGGATAGTTCAAGGGAGGACGGTTGTCATGACTTCCCAACAAGTGAGGAACCCAAATGAAGTTATCACGGGAGATGAGCAATGGAGAAATCATGATGATCGGGGAGATAGAATTTGATATGAAAGTAAGGTATTCTCAACTCTTCGAAATACCAGGTACGTAAATTTCATAGGGAGGGGAGGTTGTAAGACCCCAATTTTTTAATAAACAAAATCAAATTTTCTCTTTTTATTATTGTGAATAATAAGGTGTTAATTTGATATAATATTGTGGTTATGGGTGAAATGTGCAAAATTTTCAAAATAAGCAAGTGGTTATAAAATATTTATTGTTGTCGGGGAATATTCGTTTGGTCGTGGAATATTCTTTCTGTCGGGAAATATTCGTACGACGGCGCAGCCATTTGTGGGCCTCATAACAGAATAATTATCGGATGAAGAAAACGTCAAATTTGAATTTTTATAAATAACATCGTAATCGTTACCGTTAATACTGTTAGAATACTCGGTGGGTAAAGTAAAGTAATACGCGTTATTGCATAGTAGCACACGATATTGCACAGTATTTTTGAATTATTGATTCTTACGTAAGAAGGCACTACTCAATAATTGTTACAGTAATTACTGTTCAATATTTTATTTTATTGATTCAATAATTGCTACGTTGATATTTTATATTATTGTTGTTCAATAATTATCACTGCACAGTATTTTCCATTATCAGATCAATAATTTATATTATCTGAATAATATTATTAGATAGCATTATTGGCAATGTCTAGAAAGTTCTGTCAAGGAGAGGTTTGGTCACCTAATTGTGCGCCAGTAAGGAGAAATCCTTATCGGAGTGACGGTCCAGATGATAGCATTAGTAGTCCTCACTATTCTATGAAATAGTGTGATAATAAATATATTGAGGACTTATTTTGAGTTTGAATACTGTCTAGAAGATAATATTTGTATTAAAACTCACAACTCATATTGTATATTTAAGATTGTATTTGTATTTTGTACCATGTATTTGACGACTCAGAATAAGTGATGTATACCTATTTTGGGAGCGTCACACATACTATAATGTTACTAAGGGTGAAAATGATTACGGGCCGAGTCAAACAATACTTTATTCAGATTTAACTCAATAATTTTTTAAGATACTTGGATTTGTACTTAGATTTGAATAAAATTTTGCAATCTTTGTTCATATTCGAATTCGACTCGTTTTATTGTACTCGAGTTCGACTCGACTTGGCTTGACTTATTTTTTAATTGAACTACTCTGCGAGCATTTGAGACGTACACAAATTAAAACCAGATCGTTTGTATTATTATAATGTATATAAAATTAAGTCGGTAAGTAGTTGAAATAATTAAAATCTGAACACTTCAAATTAGATCTTTAGTCTTGTCAAAAAATTAATGAGATGATATTATCACACTTAAAATAATTAATAAACTATTTTCAATTCTAAAAGTATGTGAAAATTTTGATTGTTGCATAATATATATTAAATAAATTGAGTATACGAGTAAGGATTAACAAAATTGTATCAAGTATGTATCAGTAAGGTAAAGAAAATTCGATACTCTAAATTAAAGAATAGTGAGTGACTCATATTTGACTCGTATAAGTGTCTGAGTATCAAAATATATTCGAATTTAAATTCGATTCATTTAATTATCGAATATGAGTTTCGCTCGAATTTTTGGAACGGATCCCAAACCCGATTTCGAACCAGTCAAATTCATTTTGAGGCCTAAATGCTACTACTAATTTTGCCACATGTTCCCATTCTTTTTTCCCAAATGTGTCCTCTTAAACACCTTCACCGTCTTGTATACTGTCAATTCTGGCCCACGAATGGACGACCAAGATTTATTATTAAACTTGGCAGATGGTTCGGGCTGACCCAAACGGGTCGGGCCATTGGCGGTCCGGGCTAAAAGGGCCAAGTTTTCGTGGGCTGAAAATGTGAAGCCCAAAGCCCACGTTTTGATGGGCGGGCCGGCTCGGCTCGCGGACCTGGACTGATTTATGACCAAATTTTGACACATTTTTTGGCCGAGCCCAAACAGGCTGGGCCATTGGCAGGCCGGGCTAAAACGGCCCAGGTTTTGATTGACTAAAAAAATGAAGCCCAAAACTCACGTTTTGACGGGCGAACCGGGCCGGGCCAACCTACGTGCTTGGGCCAATTTTTGCGAGGTCTATTTATTATCATCAATTTTGCTATCCATGACAAGTATAGGGAAAATATTGGATCAATTACATATTCTATTATATTTTTTAAAATAATTACAATAATAGTGCACTCATAAAATATTTACACAATTAATACACTTTCCATATTATTTATAATATTAGTGCAATTAGGATTCCTTAATTTAGAGAATTAGTATGCAATTAGGATTCCTTAATTTAGGGAATTAGTATTGATTTACTTATTAAATTAAGTAATTAATAAGTAAACTCCTCTTCTTCTCTCTCTCTTAGAAACACAAACTCAGTCTCCATTGTTACCCATAAATTAAAGGGAAGGAAATCCATGGATATATTGTGAAGACAAGTTTCGAGCCCAATATCTTTGTACAAAGTGCCATAATATTGGTTTGGCAACCAAGGTATTCTGGAACATTAAGGATAAAAACACAGTAGCTGCGAGAAGTTGTAGTTGTAGTAATAAAATTTTGTATTGGTTGAATCGCAGCGTGGACAGGGTAGGTGCTCTGGTTCCGGCGGGGGTCCACCCATTTGGTTTGATTTTGTGGGTCGCCGGTCGCTGGTCGTCGAATTTTATGGAGGAAGACATGAAGTTGGAGAGAGAAAAAGCGAGATTAATTATGAAAACATAGCAGCTTCTGATTTCTGAGGCTTATTTGTAAAAAGCAAGCAGACTTTGAAAAGAGTTTGATATTTTCAGTCGACTAAAAGGTAGGCTTTGTTTGATAATTTTTTTATAATGCAGTTGGTAGCCAAACATTCATACCAAGGTAACCAATTCAGTGTTATTAGGTTACCAATTTATTTTGAATGTGATGCAGTTGGTTGTCAAACCTTCATGCAGTTGATTGTCAAACTTTCAGACCAAAGTAACTAATTTATACTGCAGGTGTAGAGGTAGATTGGTTACCTTGGTATAAAGGTTTAGTTACCTTGGTATAAAAGTTTGGTTACCTTTTTTAAGAAGGTTTGGTTATCAACATTACATTACACATCACTCTCTTATATCTTTTTTTTTATGCAGTGTTCTTATTTTCTTTTGGAAATGTAATTGGGTCTCACCGGCGAAGGGAGGAAGAAAATGACCGGTGAAGGGGAGGAGGAAGATGACGTTGCCAAACTTTGAATATTTGAATTTGAATTATTATTTTTGAATTTGAATTTGTTTTTGTTGTTAGATTCAAGATATTTGAATTATTAATTATAGCAGTTATTTCTCCTTGATTTTAAATTTCCTTATTATTATGAATTGAATCCTATACTAATTTCCTAAATTAAGGAATCCTAATTGCACTAATATTAAAAATAAATATGAAAAAATGTATTATTTTTATAATTATTTTGTTGATGCACTAATAGCGTAATTACTTACTAAATATTTTATATTATTGTAAAGGACCTGAAAATGTTTGCAAGAAATTATAAGGTATTGGGCCAATGGTTATCCTCATCTCTTGTATACTAAGAAGGTGGATGTTCAAATTTTCATAATGGCTAAAGAAGGGTGTCTGTGTTTAAAAATCAAAAAAATAAAAATAAAAATAGAGTAGTGCTACATACACAAATTATTTTATAAATATTTTATAAATTGCTGATGTGACATACTCCATCTCAGCGTATTGATCAATGAGTAATGCTACAGACACAAACTATTTTACAAACATCTTACAAACGGTTGAGGTGGAGATTAACAAATTATTTCAATGTAGTTTTTGACCCCATACACTGAGGTGGATTATGTCACATCAGCCATTTATAAAATATGTGTAAAATAGTTTGTCTATAACATTATTTTTGATTAATAAATTATTTTAATATAGTTTTCGGTCCTACACAATATATTAAGATAGAATGTGCCACATCAATAATTTATAAAATATTTATAAAATAATTTGTATCTCTAATATTGTTCATAAAAATAATGGTCGCAAAAGTATAAAGTGACGAGGTGTAGTAGTTTTGTAAAATCCTGTGGTCTCTCTTTCGTTGTTTCTTTATGTCCGATCAAGGAAAAACAAAACCATGGGCAGTTTTCTGTTAGCAGAAACCAAAACCTCCCACCATAATACAAAACCACCAACTCCGCTCTCTGTATTTACGGGACGACTTACTAGTAGTACTATATTATATTGATCCACGTACATCACTACCCTGTACTTGCATTTGCATATAATTCATTTTCCCAATTTCTTTCTTTCTTCTACCTCCAGACACAAAAGCAAAAATTGATCACCGCACTAAACCCCTGGGTGATGCTACTTGTTCAGTTTTGGTTACTGGGTGTTGTTCCAAATGTTATTTCAATTACTGGGTATGTTTATATCTCTTTCTTTCTCTTTTTTTTTTATATTTAAATCTACTCTTTGTTTAGTCTATTTTTTATTCCGTTGAAATGTTGAATGTGGGTGTAATTAATGGGATTTTTGTTTCAGCTGGGTATTATCAAGATTTTAATTTTTGAACCAGTAAAAGTTTAGGTGATGGAATCTAATGGTTTACCCGATGGAATGTTTTCTGGTATGGGTTCTGGAATGTTAGGGTTAGAAATGTCATTACATCACCACCACCGCCAACCAACCCAACAAAACCCTCAAAACCCTAATCACTTGCAACACCAACCAATAGCTGCTTTTGGTCACCATGAAGCTGATCACCACCCACAAAATCAGCAAACTGTAAAACAAGGCTACCCATTTACCCCAAAATCCAGAACTCAGCAATTAACATTTAGTGATGAGGATGAGCCTGGGCTCAGTGCTGATGACGGTACCGGGGATGGGAATAGAAAATCTCCTTGGCATAGAATGAAGTGGACTGATGGTATGGTGAGATTATTGATAATGGCGGTGTTTTATATTGGAGATGATCAATTCGGGTCAGAAGGGAATGATCTGGCCGCCAGGAAGAAGGGTGGGGTTGGCGGTGGGGTGCTACAGAAGAAAGGGAAATGGAAATCAGTGTCGAGGGCTATGATGGAGAAAGGGTTTTATGTGTCTCCACAGCAATGTGAAGATAAATTCAATGATTTGAATAAGAGGTATAAGAGGGTTAATGATATACTTGGGAAGGGGACAGCCTGCAGGGTTGTGGAGAATCAAAGTTTGCTCGAGACTATGGATCATTTGTCGCCAAAAATGAAGGTCGAAGTTAAGAAATTGCTCAATTCTAAGCACTTGTTTTTTAGGGAAATGTGTGCGTATCATAATAGTTGTGGTGGTGGTGTTTCAAATGGTGGTGATGCTCAACAATCTGCAGAGGTAGCAGCAGAGTCATCTCAAATTCAGCAGCAGTCACAGCAGACAAGGTGTTTGCATTCGCCAGAAAATGCCTCAAATGTGCCTAATTTGACTATAGCAGTGACAAAGGGTTCGAAAATGGTAAAGGGGGGAAACGGTGAAGAAGAGGAGGATGAAGATGAAGATGAAGATGAAGATGAAGAAGAAGAAGTAGAAGAAGATGAGGATGATGAAGAGGTGGTTGAAGGTGGTGCACATGACAGCCATGAATACGATACGGATGATAAAACCTCGAAGAAGAAGCCAAGAAAAGGCATGTTCAATTCGGTGTCACCCGTGATTCAAGAATTTAGTACTGAATTGAAGAATGTAGAACAAGACGGGACGAAGAGTTTGTGGGAGAAAAGGCAGTGGATGAGGATGCGGCTTTTACAATTGGAGGAGCAGCGAATGAATTACCAATACCAAGCATTTGAACTTGAAAAAGAAAGGTTGAAATGGTTGAAGTTCAGCAGCAATAAGGAGAGAGAAATAGAGGTAGAGAAGCTTGGGAACGAGCGGGTGAGGCTTGAGAATGAGAGAATGGTTCTTCTTCTTCGTCAAAAAGAGCTAGAGTTGCTTGGTCTTCAACAACAAAAACACAAACCTTACAAAAGGGGTGATCCATCTTCGATCACAGTATAAATTATGTAGCACATGTAGATTATAAGGTTGTTCAATCTTTGTTCTTCCCAATTTTGTTTATGAATTTGTACTTGGGTTTTAGCCTCACTCTTCATGTCTGCATGTGGTGATGTTAAGCTGAGACATTTCCTTCAAAGATTTTCTCTGGGCCATTCACTGATCTAAACTCCTAATTAATTATTTGGTCACGGTTAAGCAAAAATTAAGATTTTCTCTGGGCAATTCACTAATGGTAATTCCTTTTTGGTCATGTTTAAGCAAAAACACTAGTTTACAAGTTTGTCAAAATAATAAAATTGAAAAATGGTGACTTGAGTTTTCTCTGGAAAGCACGCCCAGTGGGACTCGAACCCACAATCGCCTGATTAGAAGTCAGACGCCTTATCCATTAGGCCATGGGCGCTACAGGTAATACAATTTAATATCATAGTTTCTTTGTAAAAACCCTCCATTGGCCCTTTTTAAAATTTAATAATTAAATTTGGGACAAGTATTAAATTGTATGTAGTTTATAATGTTTATAGATTTTTTTGTATATATTTAAAAGAATAATAAGATCTATTAATTTAAAAAATGATCAATTTAATTATAAAAGTCATGGGATTGAGGGAGCACTCCCTTCACTTTTAAACCTATAATAAAATAAAATTATGACATACATTACATTTGTGCGAAAACTGGCTTTTTTTTAAAAAAAAGTGTTCTAGCATATGAGAAAAAATATTACCCCATTTTAAAAAAAAAACAATGTTGGGAGTCTAAATTTTTTTGTCTCAAACGACAATAACTTGAATATTTTAATGATCATTTATTACATAACCAATCACATAAAATCTACCCAACCAACCAATGTTATAGTGACATGTCATTTGAAACATTTTTTGAGCTCTTCTATGCGGACGTTATAATTGGTCATAAATACTTTAGAATTTCACCTATTTGAATTTTGCTTAGAATTTTTCTTTTTCGAGACCAAAAATTTAAAGCCCTTATTATCCCTTTTTTCATGGCATCCGCTCTAGAGAGAGAAATCAGTACATATGAATTACATAATCAAGAATATTTTTAATACAAGTCAATAAACCTTATATTCTATAAACGAGACAAGTCAATAAAACAAGTAAGAAAAGACTCCCACACCTAGGACCAGTCATATTTTAAGCATCCAAGCAAAAAAATCAGGAGAAAATAGTATGCCATAATTTTCATATTACGCTATGTAGAAACCATTGGGTAATCTCTTTTTTTCTTTTCCTGATAGTTGTTGTAGATCTGTTCGACAGTTATATTTCAGGGAGATTTGAACAGAAGTGAGCAGCCATGAATAACTTTGCAATTATGATTGTCAAGTACTCAAATATATCACTTCAATTAGTTTATAAAAATTTCCCAGTACACGCAAGTATAATATTAAGCCCCTATGGCATGGCCAAGACCTGAGTTTTTTTAGATCTCTGGGTTGATTGCTGATGTTTCCCAATAATTTACAAAACTAGAAGGATACCCAAGAAATTAGGATAATGCAATCTCTAGTCTTCAAGCTCAATAATCTTAACCACAGATGCATCCCCAACTTTCTGGCAGACAACAACCCGATCATGCGACTTTATTACCCCTGAGGACTTTCCATGATCAAGCGCAACCTTCAGGACCGACTCATTTGTTGCGCTCGTAGATTCAGCCTGTAGAAGTATACATAACATCAAATTCAATAATATCTTCAAACTTATGACAGAAAAACGCCATTTGATTTCTACCCACATCAAAATGGTTGAGTATATCGATTATAGTATTCTGCAGGTAACTTCAATAGAAATGAATGGATATATTACAACACCAAAGTGAAAAGAAACCCATGGTCTTCATATGAGCACGTAAAGTCCACCCATGATACTCAAGGGCAGTCAGGCTGGGCAGACCACATTCATAAAAGCACATAGCCTTAAGTTTCAGTCAAGGTTATACAAGGTCACTGATGGTTCCAAGAACTTGTCCTGTTAGAAATTGAGGCTAACAATATTCTATCATACTCCAAAATCCACCCCCCCTTCCCTCCCCCGTGCAACTTCCCCACTAGCTAGTGGATAGGCATATCCTGGTACATTATAGCGCACAACCCAAAAAGAATGCAAGTACAGTATTACAGTGACAACACAAGGGAGGGAACCAAATATAAGTGGAAATACTTGAATGCAAAACCTTGAGGACACGAAGTTAAGTTACCATTGCTCTAAAAACTTGTTCTTAAAGAATAGGCCACATTATGTTTATCATACTTTAATAGGTATTAATCTAATTAAAGATGATTGTGGGTCCTTGAAAAAGAAAAACATATGACTTCAGGAAAATATAGTTCCTTAGCTGAGTTTCAGCCTCGATCTCAGTCCCAGATCCAATATATAACTAATTATAATAAATGTAAAAAGAAAAAGAACCATTAAAGCCTTGAGTTTGATTTCGAAATAATATCAGTAAGCAGTGGCATAAATTGACTATATAGTTTCCTAACTTGGTGTTCCAGGCAGGAAATAAAGACAAATCTTATTGTCACTAGGATATGTATGTGTGTGTGTGTATGTGTGTGTGTGTGTGTGTGTGTGTGTGTGTGTGTGTAGAGGCACAAGGATGTTTAGCTTTCGACATAAGATGGCTTTACAAAGCTTATCAAGTGCATACACATTTATGTGAAATTTGAAGATGTGTGATTTTACTTTAGAAGAAACTGGAAACTATAATCAACCAGCAGTTAAGAAATCGAAATAAGAACTTACAGGATGTCGGGGATCAGCAAGCATGGGAAAAAGACCTCTGATAATAAGTGATTGCCTTGCCTAAACAAACATCAAGTAATAACAATAGACACATTAGCTTAATATATCATCACGATGGCGAAAAAGGTAAGAGGAACAACTTAAAATGCTTAAATTCAATTCTTGGGTTTAACACATTATTCCAAGACTCTCTCAACCATAAAGAGAAGTTTCTGAAAAGTATTGTTTTTGTAAGTTGGACAAATAAGTATTTATGTGCATCAATAATAATAAATGCAATATGCATGTAAAAGCACAAGTATAATGTTTAATGCAGCAACAAAGTATTCATATATAAGAAAACTTTTAAGCTTTGCAAATACAAAAACCTAACAACACCCATGCATGTGTAACAATAAAGTCAAGCCAGAAAGCAGAAAAAACTTCAAAGCAGGAGCTGAAAAAACTTCTAAACCGTATAATATAAAGGACATTTGCTTCACATACAGAATGGCAACTGAATTTAGTAAACGAGAAGAGCTCAAAAGTACATGCACTAAAACACACTTATTAAGAGCATCAAGAAGCAAAGTCATCATCAGATATCGCAACTAAAAACTAAAAATGGAAATTATCATTTCTCATAAATACAGGTCCTAAACCTCAGAACTCCACAACTCCTGTCCAATATTGAATTGATAAAAAGAAAATGGGTTGGTGATAAAAAAATTATATTTAGGAACTGAATAAGCTTTAAAGATGCAATTATTCTAGCTTTACACATACATCACACATACATCAGTTTGTTAGTGATAATGCTTAAAACATGCTATCATTTTCTTGCCGTTGATGTGGCATGAATGGCTACTTGCAGTTTCATTTTGCTCTCTTTGAGATTTGTAGGAACCACATTAATCAAATTAATATGAAAAACCAGTTCATAGAAAATAAGCTTTGAGCAACATTAATGGATTTCTTAGTACTAATATATTATTAAATGTTTCCTAAAATATGAATGTGATGAAGTAACATATAAAAAAGTAATAATACTTGGTTGTGGTAGATTTTTTAATGACATTTTTATGACTCAAATCTCTTGAATTTCCGGAAAATATTTTAAAGACATGGTCCAAACACGATCAAATGATACAGGGACCATTTTATTCTGTAAAATATTTTAACAAGTAAATTGTTTCCCTATGAAAAGTATTATGTTGAAATGCAGGGACCATACCAAGTTACAATCAACTAAGAGTTTCCACTATCCAGCAAGAGACGGAACATGATAATGTATGTAGTTCAACTACTAATCCAAATTGAGCATTCCCAACAGAGGTAAGCTGTAACTAGACTTGAATGAATAGTGTACCTCAAATGCACCACTAAAACTCCACCGTAACTGATTTGTCTTGAGCCGTGGGATGACAACAGATAGAACTGGCATTGTTGGCCTATACTTTGCAATTAATCTGGCATTCATATATGTACAATAACTTAAATTTTAGTTTTTCTAAACAAAATTGATTACCCTAACTTCATTAGTAACAAAGACATCTCAATTCAAGATATATCAAGTATTTATGTTGATTTTTGAACATTCAACAAATACCTAGCAGCCCTTCCAGATGAAGTGAAGCAAATAATAACAGATGCCTTCACTTTGATGGCCGCACGTACCTAGACAAGAAAGGAAAACACCTTAAAATACTTTCAAAAATGCAATTGTTTCGATGAAGGAACCTAAAAATGATTCTTCACAATACCCAAAGCAATATTAGAAAGTATAAGCAGAACAAAATAACTATATGCCCGCCCACAGAATATCACTTTCAGAAAGAATATACCGCAGAGGAAGCAATTGATTCCAAATGTGTCATTGGTTCTCCAACATATTTGACAGTCTTTTTGAAGTACATGTCTTGATTGAAAACCTTCTCCGCCTGTATGATAAATTCAAAGACGATGCTTGTCAACCATAAATTATCACCATGGAAAGTTGACTACGAAATTAAGAGGATCACATAAAAGCAATAGCAGCATGACATCTATATCAAACATATATAATTTGAGTTAAACCCAAAGAATTGAGATCCAACAATGTGTTTAGCACCCATTCTATATAGCAAACGCCACCATTAGTTTTGCTACATCATCTCTTCAAACACGCACTGCCATTAGCAATGCTACAAGAGCCAACTATATAAAAGGTTAACAAAAATTGACTAAGTAATTCTTAAAATTAAGTCACTCAGAAGAATAAAAATATCAGTAGCCGGACCTAGGCGGCAGAGGGGCACCTAGAGCCTAGGCGCTTTCTTAGACGGTCTCTTTTATTTATTTTTCTATTGTATATACTTGTTATACTAAGCATATAGTAGATTTAACTTTCTAAAATTTAAATGAAAAAATTACCAAAAAAGGCAAACTTTTAAGGCTTAACAATTCATTCAAGTATTGTAGAGCTTCAAACCCTTTATTGAATTGATGTTGTAGAGGCCTGATTGGGTGCCTGGGCGACCATCCAATTCGAGACAGTTGGGGACCTGCCTAGAGCCTACGCGGCGGAGATTGATAGGACCTAGACAGGGATTTATTAGAACACTACAGGCAACACTAAAATACAGTTCATGTAACTCTAATACAGCATACAGCTTAAGTCTAGTCCGTCATATATATAATTTATCAAAATTAAGCATTTGACGCAAGACAATAATAAGAATTTATTTCTTGAAAGAGGTAATATGAGTGTCAAGAACTTGACAAGCTAGGCCTGACAAATTTAGGGTATTAGCCTTTGTGCAAAGGAAAAAAAATACCTCAGCACAAATTTTACCAACAATAGAGATAGTCTCAACAGGGTACAATCCACGAAGAGTCTCAGCACCAAGAAGAATAGCGTCACTTCCTGCAAAATCAGGTAACAAATATAAAATACCCAGTTTTTGTTGCGCCGAAGATGATGCAGAATAAAACCTACTCAACATTAGTAGAGAAATACATAACATTAGATATATGGACCTAAATCATCAGACAAAAATATATGTAGTAATTTCATGAACAATCACGACATAGTATATAATCCTAAAAAATAATATAATAAACAAGATATATTTACAAGGGATTTTAGAGCAGCTACTAAAGGGATAAATCCTCTAACCAGAAAGAGACTTACCATCCAATACAGCATTAGCAACATCAGTTGCTTCTGCACGAGTTGGCCTTAGATTGTCAGTCATGCTATCAACAACACGAGTTACCACTGCTGGCTTCCCAGCCATGTTACACTTGTAAACAGCAGCCTTCTGAAATAAAAACACCTGCAAAATTTCAGACAGTAACAGGTTAGGAGCATGTAATTATACTTTTTGAAACGATCATAATTTACTTTCCACAAGAAACTGCATATATAATAAGCAGAAGTTGCACAAAGAAAAGCTTTTTTCACATGGATATGGAATAGTAAAAAAATTATTTGAAATCCTCCACACAATGTAGGCTTTTAAGGTGAAGTATAAGGGAAAAACTTTTTACTTCATGAGCAAAAATGTAAGAGTAACGTCACACCAGTGTCACAAATATCAAAGTTTGTTTCAGCCTTCAGGTATTTGTTTATGTACAAGTGGGTCAATACAAGTCTGTAACTGGTATGAAACTAATTGATTAACCAAATGAAATTCAAATAAAATAATTGCTTTGAACTAGTTGATAAACTAACCTTCTCAGGTGGAAGATCTATGCCAAGATTCCCACGGGAAAGGATGATACCATCTGCCTCTTGCAAGATCTCATCAAAATGTGTTAAACCCTAAAAAAAGAGAGAAATGTATACATGAGCCTCCCACAAAACAATGGGCAGAAAATAAACACAGAGAAACCTGCATGGAAAAGGAGAAGCAATCTCGTACAAGGTTACTTAAAACTCACCTCTATGTTTTCAATTTTTGCAAAAATTTGAGTTTGACTCAAGTCACCAAGGTTAGATAAATATTCACGGGCCTGCAATGCAGTAAAAAGAAGCCTGTTTGCTGAGAAATCTGAGCACCCAACAGACTAGGGAACATGGAGTACATGAGAAGTATTAACACATAAACCCAATTGGGGGAACTTACTTCACGAACATCTTTCGCATGCCGTGTATATGAAAGAGACAGAAAGTCAATTTTGTTTTGTGCACCCCACGTGCTTATAACCTAAATTAAGATTGAAATATCAGTATCACCCCTAGGTCCATGTCAAATTTTATTAGAAAGAAGGGCATAGCAGAGTGAAATTTAATAAAGAAAAAGATAGAGACGCTTTGCTACAGAATACATGCAAAGCACCACTAATTTTGTCGGATAAAAGTATGCAGCTTTCAATGATAAAGCATCAAAGTTATTTGCTGTAACCATGTAGCTGCTAGAACATGATCTATATGAATCTTGGAGATGCATCAAATGGTAGAGGCCAAGCATCTAACCAGTATCTGTATAACGAACAAAAAATAATGTTTCTTCTTTTCCTGGTTGCGTGTCTTGTAACCACATCTTGACAAATAAAAACTACTCTGTCCCAATGTAGACAGTTTTTTGTATATAGATTTCCCAGTATAAAAGTCAATTTTTAAAAGGCCTACAGGCTATAGATATACTATTTTTACATTGTATCCGAATCTAAGCCAGATGTATCTGGTTCAGTTCACACTTTAGCATAATAAACATTTTGCAATTTAAATTCAGTAGAAAAACATTACATGACAACTAACTTATTGAATCGGAGGGTGATAATGGAAATTACATGTTCCTCATTAAATGTATAAAGCATCAACTGCTCAACCCTTTAATGGTAAGAACTCCAAGTGGGGAGTCTAACAAGGGACAGCAAACCTAAATTTGTAACATAGGTTGAATAATTTCAGTTCTATATCTTAACAATGGGACAGGTCATATAAATCACTTGCATCAGTGCAAACAATTAAAAAAGAAATGAAGATGAGGTAAAATCATAACTTCCTAAGAGGATGCGTCGAAATGAAGGAAAAACAAGTAGATGCTTGTATTAATCATCCACAAAATATTGCCACAGTGAAAAAGTTGATGCAATTCTCCTTATATATTTTTTCATGATATCTTCATATTTTATACATGAAACAAACAAAACAACCGACCGAATTCAGGAGCCAAAAAAACATGCTTAGCATTTATTTCTTGGAAGCAGTACTGACCTCCTTATCTTTATCAGAGAGGGTAGGCATTTCAATACGAACTTGACAGACATGCAGAGTGAACATTGACCCAGCCAAAGTTGCAGAATTTTTTACCGTGCAAACGACATCATCATCTTTCACACTTTCAACCTGCTCAGCCCAGTTTTTTTTTTTTCAGAAAAAAAAGGTCATGCATAGGTTAAATGAAATAACTTTTAGCTTGCTGGCCAGTTTAATGAATTTTTTTGAACTTTACATGTTTTAATTTAATTTGAAACAATGCTCACAATAATTTTCTAATCCGAACTGAATAGAAAATTCATGTCAACATAGTTTATGCAGTCTGCCTCCTACCTCCAACCAAACAGAAGTAGTTTCACTTCCTGTGAACAGATAATGGCCTACAAAAATAGTGTCTCCAATCTTCACGGCCTGCAAGACCATGACAACTTTCTCGTAAGTACGAACAGTTTACTAAGAAGTTAACATAATCCATTACTGAAAATAATATCTTCATATAATTATTGATTATTGAAATAAACATTATCCATTATTTTAACCAAATTATGAGCGTAATGCAGTATGCATATTATCAATTATTACCACGTACAATTTTGAGCAATTTCTAGAACCTGAATACCTGATAATTAGTTCACCAACTTCCCCAATAAGGGTAGGTAAAAATCTTAACATAATGAGGTTACGGTATTGTCCATTTTAAAGTAAAGGTTCCAACAAGCAACTCAGCCCATTGTGAAGCATGAACTTGTGAACATAAGGCGACTATTCACAATGGCTATTGGAGATATTAACCAAGAGCAAGCAATTTGTGATTTCTTCAAAAGTTTAAATTGATTTTTTTATTTATTTGAATAAGCCATATCAAATGGATTAAAAACCCTGCAAAATAGTTTTTCTCCCTTCTTTTCATGCTACCGAATGATTTGTTAAGTACGACTAATGAGCAAAGCATACTCTCGCTCACACAGTTGTAATGCTTTAATATGTAAATAACAGAAACAATGATACATGACGATGAGGAGATATTAGAATTTAAACCTTAGCGAGTCCATTAAAGTTTATTGGCAGCACTTCAGGAGAGGCGTCCTGACCTTGATAAGGCGTCAGGATAACAGTACCATCTTCCTGAAGTGAAATAGACTTCTCAATTTTATTCACAACCTGCAACTCAGGTCCCACTGTATCTAGCATAACCTGAAAAGTAAAGAGGATATGGTCATACTCTTACTCTTACCAGACTCACATTTTTCTAATTAAATCACAATTAGGACTCTTCATCAAAGAGGTAAAATACAGCAGCTAAGCGCATTGCCATCGAAATTCCAAACCCTATATATAAAATTACAAATACATACAGCACAGAGTTTCTTAGTGCTCTTGACAGCCATCTTCAAATTTTCCAAAGTCTCTTGGTGATACTCAGGGTCTCCCCACGAAAAGTCAAATCTAGCCACTGCCACAAAACACAAACCATTAATTGAAAAAAAAAAAATCTTTAAAAAATAAAATAAACTATATAAACTATTTTTTTCAGTTCAACAGTAATTCACATATATACAAATTTCAATTAGCCATATTATTTAGAGTAAAAATTAACAGTTAAACAAAGAAAAAACATGAAACCTGACATTCCAGCTTTGAGACAACCGGAAATAAGGTCGACAGATCGAGATTTAGGGCCCAGAGTTCCAACAATCTTTGTCATTGCAGGAAAGAAGCTCTGCACATATACATCACCATGTCATAATTTCTCAAAATGATATGCACGCAGTTACATAGAGATACATAGACAGATGTGTAAACAAATATACATATACTGAAATTACAGATCCAAGTTGAAATTGAAAGGGAAAATGAGAAAAACAAAGTCTCACAGATTTTGAAGGCTCGAGGATGGAAGCCATCCTAATAGGCTCCTCGAGGAGCAAGTGATTCGAATGCATAGTTGACGATTAGAGACAAACGAAAAACGAGGAATATATAAATATATAGATTGTGTGTATAAATATATATATATATATATATAGATTGTATGTATATGTGCAGAATGAATGAGGTAGTAGAACGACAGAGAAAATTCAGCGATTGAGAAGTCGGTGGGTTGGAAGTTGGAAGTGGCGTGAAAACGACGGAGTGAATGGAGTTTTGAAGGTTTTCATTTGGACCAAACCTAAATATATTTTGGTTTTTTATTGATCGATTGTTTTTTACCGGTCTCAAATAACAGTGGGTAAGAGGAGGAGGAGGTTGGGAATGGAAAATATTAATTACATTATTTTATATCTATTTTTTGTAATACAAAAAGATTATAAAAAATGGTGTTAATACATGGTGCATAGGATAGAGTAAAAATAAAGCGCACGTGTTATGTATGAGGTTTAGTCGAGGGACAACAACTTTGTTTGCCAAGAAAAGACAGCTTATACCATGGTCCACGCCTGTTTCTGTTTTTTAAATTGTGTTTGATTCTATGGGTACCAGTAGTAGTAGCAGTAGTTAGTATTGCGAGGATGCTGGTTTATAGCTCTCTGCGGCTTCTAGGGCCCACAATCATTTTAACCACTGGATCAACCCAATGGCTACTAGTGAAGTGAAATCTAATTATATGAATTTCATTTGTAATAAATAAAAAGTTCCAAAATACACATCTAAATAGAAACTTCTACACGAGTTTTAATTTGGAGAGAAAAAAAGTAAATAAATAATTGGATAGTTAAATATAGAGAGGAGCTATACAAAAATTTAATTATTAATCATATAATTTTTACTTTAATTTGTCGAGTTTATAGTACTTTTTTACATCCTCCAAATATTATTTGTTCAATATCAAAAAAAATAATCTGTCTATTAATTATCCAAGCTTTGAAAATTTAATCAAGAGGATACGGCATTTATGTATGGGAGATGAAAAAGTGGGATGAGGGTTGGACAAGTTATTTATTTAATACTGTATTCCATTCCTGAGTTTTAAAGAGGGGGATCAGGAAAATTAGTTTTATGTTTGTGAGTTTGTTTATTGGAAAAGAGAATGATGGAGACTTGTTACTTTCTGATCTGTCATTCATTTGAATGGAAAAATAATATTACCCTTTATTATAAAATTTAATAGAAGGATAAAATAATTATCTAAATTAAAAACGTTACATTTTATATTTTTTCTTTATAAACGCACAAACACCAAAAATAACAAAATATTATTAATAATAAAATATAATTATTGTTATTCTTAATTTCTACTTTAATTGTACGTACTCGCTAATTTGTCAAGTTTATACTAGTATTTTACATTAATAACTAATACATCTTCCATTTTGTATCCCCATCCTTGTGCTTTCCTATATATACCTAGCCAGCCAGTGTGAGAATCGAAGATTAATGTGTAACAATTATTAGTTTGTTCGGAAGCAAGAACAATAATGATGCAGGAACTAGGACGACATACTTCATCATTTGGCCGGCCTAAATTAAAAATGCAAAAGTCTTAAAGATTGGTATTCTTTGTAAAAGAATTACTAGTAATTCCCTGTACTTTGGTGACTTCCCTACACGGTTCAACCCACTTTGCCTGAATACAAATTCACAACTAATGAGCCTTCAACTAGCTGGGGCCGGGATAGCAGAAATTAAGCTACCACTACGATCATCATTGAATTCTATTCTTTAAGAAAAGAAAATTGGGAGGGAGACCTAAGCACTCACTTATGATCCCTTCCAAAAATTCACCCACCTCGATCAAACAGCTCAACAACTCTTCCACTATTTCTCTACTCAAAATCTATATCAAATTAATTGGGTAATAGAGGGAATAACATATTGGGGGATTCAGTTATATATATATATATATATATATACTAGCTAGCAATCTATATCAAACAAGTTATGGACCTTGGAAAAGGCCAATGCAAATTGTCTTATCAGTCAAAAATAAATGGCTCTCATGCAAAACCTGCTTCAGATTCTCCTCCTTTTTTAGCTCAGTGTGATGACATGGTCATTACCTGGATTTTAAATACAGTTTCTGAGAAAATTAGTGATGACATGAATTTTGTGAATTCCGCCGCACAAGTTTGGAATGAGTTGAATGATCATTTTTCTAGTGTTAATGGTCATCGCATATATCAAATGCTTTTAAGTACATGCATTCACTAGAACAAGACAATAAGTCTGTGGAAATCTATCGTCACAAATTAAAAAAAAAATTGTGGGATGAATATTTTCTTCTGGAACTAGTGGTGCACTTTAAGAAAGGGAACAGAGAAAGAAATTGATTCAGTTTTTTATGGGAAAGCTACTCTACTGTTAGGGGACAAATTTTAATGATGAATCCTTTACCTCCTTTTCATTAATAAAACAAGATGAAAAGCAAAAGGCAGGGACATTCTAATTCAAAAATTGCTGGTTTGCTTGCCAATGGTTTAAATGTCATGCTTGGGTCACCATTTCATAATCATATGCCTGTTAATAACCCCTAGGCCCTATGCAGCTACTACTTCGCACATCACTACTAGTATGTTTTATAATGGTGTTCTGTTGGACCTTTTCATTGTACTGGTGTTCTGTTGGACTTTCTTATGGTACTGCTGTTTCTTATAATGGTGTTGGACTTTCTCATGGTTCTACTTATGATTATGGCCCTTCCTACGGTGTTGTTCCATCCGCTGGTATTGTACCATTCTCCAACCAAGCACATTGAGATCGATTGTCATTTTGTTAGGGAAAAACTACAAGTTGACATTATTCTTCCTATGAACATTTCTTCCAAATATCAGTCGGCTGATTTGTTTATCAAGTCTTCGGGTAAAGTTCCACATTGGTTCCTCAATTCCAAGTAAAATCTGCACAATCCATGTGCCCCTTCAACTTGTGGGGGGAGTAATAAGACTATTGGTATTGCTGCTTTGGTTTACAGCAATGGTTCAGCAGCACATCAACACACAAAGTGTCTTAGCAGCAAAGTAGCAAGAGCATTTAGGGGTTAAATACACTTTTCCCATTCTATCATGGGTCGGTTTATAAATGCATCATCGAACTGATATTTTTTACATTTAACTCACTGAACTACAATTTTTTTACAAACCATTACTAATTCTGTTATATTGTTTGACTTTGGACGGAAAATTACATGCGATGCCACGTGAGAGAGAGAAAACTTACATGTCACACATTTTTCTTTCTAGCATGCCTAGATGAAAACTCTTATAAATTTAATGCTAAACTAATCAAAATAAAATAAATAAAATAATTCATTCAAAATAAAAGTACAACAAAAATAAAAATTTTAAAATTTATTTTAATCATTAATATTTGTTTGGTATGATAAAACTTTGATATTATAACATACAATTTTTTTGTCCAGTATGGTACAATTTAAAATAAATTATATAAATTACACATAAATATGTAATTTTCTTTTAATTTAAATAACTCATTAAATTCATTAATTTTATTAAACTCTCTTTAGATAAAATTAAAATTAATAATATAACATATAAATGTCTGACATATTATATTATTACTTTTGTCATAATACCCTCAACATTAATAATGAAAAATTATTAATATTTTTTTCTTTGACAAATTTGTCTTTTATTGTATTCAGATATATTACATATATTATTAAAATAAGATATTTGAGTAATGTATTTAAAATTATTCATCACCAACCCCTTATTATTATTATTATTATTATTATTATTATTATTATTATTATTATTATTATTATCTCTCTCTTCTTTTCTTAAAAATCCGAAATGTCATCAATATATTCAGTAACACAGAGTTCCTCATCTCCAAGTTCAGTAACACAGTTCCGAAGTGCATGAAGAAGAACTCCTTCATCGGCACAAGAATGAAATTGCCGACGCAAACAACCACTCCACGACGGCGGCGCTTGCTGATTTCCCTTCCCTCTCCGTCGCCGCCTCTACAAAGTTGCAGAAAAAGAAGACCCAACCCATATCCCTGGGATCTGGAATTTGACTAAAGATGGAGGAGAAGAGTAGTGGTAGTTTTTAATATAAATAAATACATTTAATTTGGATTTGTGGCGAAGAAGATGTTGAATTAGATTTGGATTCGGCTACTTCCGGCTACGGATCTGGGTTGTTGGAGTTTTAGAACTTGGATTTGTCAATTCCTTTTGTTGTTGATAATGTTGTTCTTGGGTTTTCTTCTTTGAAATCTGAGTTTGTAGAGTCTGATGAAGATTGGGAAGGGTTGATTTTGGTGGAGGATAGTTTAGGAACGAAGGGTTTTAGTGAAATGGGTGTTTTGGTTAATGGGTTTATTGATAGTTGTTGTATGGGGGGTGGAGGAGAGGCGTTGGGGTGAGAGGGTGAGGTGGAAAAGAGGTGTTTGAGGAGAGAGAAAGAGGAAGGGAGATTGGAGAAGACGGAGGAGGAGGAGGAGGAGGATCGGCGGTAACGGAGATGTTTCACTGTTATAAAAAAGAAAAAAAATTAAAATATTTAAAAATTAAAAAATTAAGAAAATATGAATTCATTAATTTATATAAATATATTTGTAAAAATTATTCATTAAAAGAAATTAATTTATTAAAAAATATGAATTCATTAATTTATATTAATTAATTAATTTAATTATTTGTTATGTATATTCATTTGATTTATATTTTGTTTATGTATTTGTTATAGAATTGAGTATAATTTAATTTAATTAGTTATTCAATTCAGCTTTTTCTCCTTGTACAGTAATGTCACGTCCTTTTTCTGTTAAATGGTTAACAGACATAGACGGCAAAATCACTTTTTGTAAATAACGTATAGTTCAATGAATTGGCTGTAAAAAAAATCAATTCGATGATGTATTTGTAAACCGACCCCTAGTAGAGTGACGAAAAATGTATTTAACCTGAGCATTTAGTAAAGAACTTCTATAAGAAATAAAATTTCCTCTAAAAATTTTCTAAGATCATAAATAAATAGTGTTTTGGTTCTAATTAAATTCTAGGCTTAAAAAGTCTTTTAGTAACACTTCAATTATAGTTTCATACCAAAGATTAAAGAACAAAAAATGTAGTTAATTTTGTCTTCTTTTTTTTTTTTATATATATATATATATACACGATTCGTCTCTCTAGCGAACTATATGCAGTGAACTAAAAATCAACCGGCTATAGCGACGTTTTTATCCGTCGTTATAGTATAGAAAACCGATTTTCTATGCTATAGCGTCGTTATAGCCGGTTCGTTTTTAGTTCACTCCCTATAATTCGCCGGAGAGAAGCATATATATATTATATGTATATAGATCAGTTCAACCAATCTTTCCCTTGCAACGAGGAATTAAATAAGTTCGCCTGTTCTCATGTTTGCTTCTCAAGCTTTTCTAATTCGCAGCTTGTTATGTTCTTCATACTTTTCATTTGGTTCTTTGATAGTTGTTAATATCGTTGATGCATATATTTTGCAGTGATGTCTAGTTTTTATTTTCTTGCAGTCTACAATAAATTTTGAAAATTAATATTTCCACAAATAAAATTGATAATTACACAAGCTCTTTCTCACATGAATAATAAATAAAATCCATCTAATGTGAGAGTTGTGAAAATATCAACTTGTTTCTTAGCACAAATTCAGCTTTGTTGAATCTACCTACATATGGTAGTACTTGGCATGTGTGCATGTGCTAATTCTATATATTATCTTAAATAAAATTGTTTAAAAAGTTCCCAAACTTTATTCGAAAACTTTAATTTGTAAAGGTTACATTGTAGCAAAGATTACGATATGGTGTCGGAGGTAAAGCTGGTTTGTCTTTCACCAAAGACCTATACAAATAAAATTATCAACCAAAAAATGATTGCTTCTTGTTCCTGATATTAAGGGCAGTTGGTGCGAAGTATATGTATGTCAACATTTATATATATGAACTGATATTAAAAATAAATTGATACTTCCAAACAACATAAGAACAACAACAAAAATAGACTGCACATGTTAAAAGCTATACATTGTTCAATAATCTCAACAAAACCAAAATATATTTTGATCGAGCATGTCAAACAATCCATAAAAGGGGAGAAGTATATAAAGATGTTTTAGGAATTCAACCATGAAGTAGGAAGGTAACTTAGAGAACAAACAAGAGTTGAAAAATGGAGAATAAAGGAAAGGTCTTACGTACCAAAACAATTTACCCACATTTGCTGCTAAAATTAAGTCCCTATCCAGGACTCATGTGTCCACTCCAAGCTTGTCCAAACACAATTATAATTGCATTTAAAGTGTACCTGTACACAGTCGAAGTAATAAAGTGCCAATTACTTTAGTGAGTGAACTGTAACTGCCTTTAGAATTTTAAGTATATTCCCTTATGTCCTCCTCTATAGCATGGACAGAAACTGTGTTGCTCTAGAACCCAAGTTTTTTTTTTTTGGTCAGAAAAGGGCAAAATATAGGCCCAAATGAGAAAATAGAAAAAAGTGCAACTGACGTGCAAACTTATGAATAATAATTATTTTTGTTTAATAATGTCCTACTTCAGTTTCTATGAAAACAAAGATCAGAGGCATTTCATTCACATTGATATATAACCACAAAACAAAGAAAAGGAAAAAAAAAATCATGTTGCATGCTTATACACAACTATTTTTTTGAAAAGAAGCATCACATGCCTTTGTCAAAGACACAAATATTATTGTAAGTTAACCTAGGAATAATTCAGAAGAATTATTACAAAAATACTGAAATAAATTATAGAAAAAGTGTTGCACGGAACATATGTCTCAATTGAACACAGAAATCTTTATGTACAAGGTAAGCATGTCTTTAACAACAGTGAATATTAGACCCATGTTCATTCAATACATAAACAAGATGTGCTGATATCAACGATACTAGACATCGGGACACATGCTTCCTATAAAAATAAAATAACTAAAATTTGTCTTAATGCTCATCACAGTACCTCAGAAACTGGAAGAATGTCTTCTAGCGATTGAAAATGTCCTAAGACATAGGAAAACTCAACTGCCTATTTGAATGGCAGTGAACTCTTCATGAACTAAGTAAGATTTATTAAGTAAGCCTTGTGAGAAACATCCTAAGAAGTGTGATCTACTGCATCATTGGCGAAGTTATCCTTATGTGTCAAATAATCATCACAAGATATACTACATGAAGACTCCCGGAAAGCTATATCAGTAAATTCTCTACCGAACCTTGAGATGTAATTTAGACCCATGAGAAGTTCTGTTATTGCAGCTTCTGTCTTTGCTTGATTAGCAAAGTAAAGGGTTTGGACCAGAAGTACGGTCGTTTCAGAAACCATGCACTGCTTCTCAAAATTCCGCTCCGAATGCCACCTAATCATGTTATGAGCAAGCGGAGCCAGCCATTCCAATATCCTTGCCAGTGCCAAATTCCACTCTGTTGCAAGGGTAGCATCATAGATAGATGAAGCCAATGTTTTAGAGAATAGCTTTAGCTTTGCACTCAGATATGTTCTGACACTTGCAGGTAACATATCATATAGGTCGTCTCTTGCATCAATGCTAATCAAGTGAGGAGAGAAAGCTATCTTCTCGATCAATATAATAACGTTTGCATATTGGAGAGCTAGTGCAGCACCACCAAGAGTAGATAGAGGGGCTATCAACAACTTATGCTTTGAATTGAATGAGAATGATTTGGAATGAAGCAAGTTTCCACAAGAAAAGGAAGCAGTATCTTTTATTTTATCAATATCTTTCTGAAATACACTTCTTGATTTCGAAGAGAATTTGCTTGTTGGCATGCAGTTCTGCATCACGGAAGAATCACTTCCACTCATCATGCATCCTTTAAAAGGTCCTACATGAGCTAATCGTCTTGTTTTCCCTTGTGGGGGCTTTCCATTAAGGATCGATGACTGATAACGAGTTTGCAGTTTGTTGTTTGATCTTCTCTTGACAGTACTCAGCCTCAGATTTGAAACTGATCTCCCAAGAGGACCTGAATATAATCTAGACGGGTTATCTTCAGATGGATGAACAGAAGACCGCATAACTGTAGAAATGGAATGGCTGCGAACAAGACAATCATCAGTAACACTTTTAGAATCATGACTTCCCTCAACAGCTCGCAACTTGTTTATCCCAAATACGTGTTTAATCCTCTCAAGTATTGTGAAAAGGGATCTTAGCAAAAGTCGGACAGTGTAGTCATATGTTCTAACCCAAGGAGACATCTCACGGAGATTCCTCACCTCCTGACGCTGCCAGATGACCTTCTGTTGAAACTCAAGCAACTTCATCCGACTTAAACCAACACTAGAATGCATTCTCCTAAGATTGTGTTCAAGCTCAGCCAGCACTTCTAGCTCCTGATACAACTGCGAGGTAACCGCAGAAAATCTATCCATTTTCTTGACCTTCCTCTCCATCTTCTTCAACGTATAATCCCACCCAACCCAATTGAGATCCATCTCAACAAAATCATCAATAACATGCTCGAGATGGTGATACGAGGGATCTGCACACCTCTTCCCAAACCTAGCCACAGATTCTGCCGCACGTCCCAAACTCTCAAGTATCTCAGCAAAAACTAGATCCATAAGATAATCACCATCATCCGAAACAAGCTTTTGAATCCCAGGTGACAGCATAATTTCTTCACGCAGTCGAATGAGCTGCCTATCACTTAAACACTCCCATAATTTAACAACTTTAGACATCACAGTGGCAACTTCAAATGCCAAAATTCCAATCACAGCCTTCTCAGGCTCCAATACATGACTCTTACGCGAATTCCTCCACAAATTACCAAACCATGAATCCATTACCGTATTATCCCCCATCACACAACAAATAAATTAAGAAAAACCTCAACAAAGGTTACTATTCCTGCATCAAAATTCAAAGGACTACAATAAGACAAACTTAAATTTCACCATACACGTGGACATACAGTGAAAAGGCAAAAAAAACAAACAAACTTTAAACTGCGACCAAATTCTTAGCAATGTCATATCTCAACTTTCAATAAAAAAAAACAATTAACAATCAGGCATTAAACAGAACCTACCCTAAACTTCCGTTGAGAAGGCGATACAATTAATACTAACAACAAAGTCTTATAACGCCAAGTATTTGCAATAAAAGTATCCTAATTCATAAGTTCAAATTTTTTTTGTGAGCTTACTGTTCCGGAGCAACTAAACAAAGCGGAAACGAATCCTTAACCAAATTCAAATATTCAAAATTAATATTTACAAAAGGTAGTAAAAGATAGTTACCGTTGAATCGGAAGAAATCTGAGATATATGTGTGTACCGGGCTACATTGACCGTTGAGATCGGAAAAAAGAGTATGTACCACCGGAGTCAAACAGTTCGACCAAAGTGGGGAATGGGTAAGGAGGAGAAAGTGACAAAGTTGCGCAGAAAATCGGTGCAACCAAGGGTTATGCCTTGCCCGCATCGAATTCCGAACGTTTAAACACTGGGGTTTTTACTTTTACTTGAGGCGATGTTTGTTTGTACAGTTTTTAATATTTTACATAAAATATTTCAATTTGATTCTTTAAACTGAATAGTGAATAAGTTCTTTGAAAAAAAATTAATATAAAAAGATTATTTTTTTATATAAAAATATCAGTTTCCTTTTAAATATAAATATAATTATTCCCATTAAAAGCTGGCTTTAGCAACACCGACTAGGGGTATTTTTTAAATATTTGTAAAATAGAAATACAGTATATGGGGATTATTTTTTTCGCTTTTATTTGCAGGATATGTAGATTTTAAGTAAGTTCTTTTGTTTATTTTAAAGATAATAAATTGTTAGTGACATGAGAATATTATATCATTTTTTGTGAAATAAAGTTTTTATTTTTATTTTTTTATAAATGAGACTCTTTTGTGAAATATGTGAAGTATATATTATTGCAAATAGTTCAGCATGCATATTAATACAAGTAATTTTTATTTTTATTTTTTTTACTCACATTTGGAATACAAATAAAATATTGGTTCATTCTCACGACAACGTACGCATCTATATATTTATTAAATATTTTTAAATGATTAATCGAATTAAAAGATGAAATTGTTGATTGAAAATAAGATGATAAAGTTTTTCAATTTAATCAATTAAACAAAAATCGTTGCTTAATTTTTTTATTTTTATTTTTACAATTGTTTGATAACATCTTTTATGCTAAAAAAAGGTCACCGTGTGAATTTATTTATAAGTTGGTGATATACAACGGATTCACCAACAAATTAAAGTATGGTACATTTGACCTAATTTAATAATACTATTAGGTTATACTTTGTACAAATGTAATAATATTCTTTTAAATTTTATTTAATTATATATGCATATTGTTTACACACACATATAATTCCTTCCGTCCGCTAATTCCTGGCTTGATTCAGTGTTATGGGGGCATAATTATATGATATTTTCATTAACCCAATCCGCTAGAATTTATAGCGGACGGCAATTTCAAATTTTAAATCTAAGCCCTCCATTTTTGTGATGAAAGATATATATATATATATATATATATATATATATATATATATATATATATATATATAATCCCCTTCAGTTGAGGGATCCCTCAAATAGTGTTATTTGAGGGATAGTGCGCTCAACCGTTGGATCTGTTTTAATAACTTTATGTGGCTGAGATTTTACATCTTATGTGTTGCATTGGATAACCATTGCATTGGATGTGTTGGGTTATTTGTAAAATCTCAGCCACATAAAATTATTAAAACAGATCCAACGGTTGAACGCACTATCCCTCAAATAACACTATTTGAGGGATCCCTCAACTGAAGGGGACTATATATATATATATATATATATATATATATATATATATATATATATATATATAGGGAGGATCTAAAGCGGACCAAAAGAACGGACCAATGAGCGGACCAAGGCAAAAACACGCGGGTTTCAGGGTCAACCCGCGTGTTTTTGCCTTGATCCGCTCCTTGGTCCGTTCTTTTGGTCCGCTTTAAATCTTCCCTGATATATATATATATATATATATATATATATATATATATATATATGGACAAATTTAAGCAATCAAATACTAACTTAATTGGGGCATGTAAAATTTTGGCATGGAATTCTAGTATTACAAATCTAAAACAAAATAAGTTGATGAATGCACATATATGTCATTGATAATATTAATGCTCGTTAATTTTACCCTAAAGACAAATTTTTCCATAACCATAAGTAGCTATTTTTAAAGTACTTCCTATATTCTACAAAAGACTTGCATTTATTAATTTTATCAAGAAAAATATTTTATAAAAGATGAATTGACAAATAAGAATTTTATTGTAGGACAGAAGATATAATAGAGAGAGAATTTGATCTATCTTTATAATGTTAAAAAATAATTTACCAAAATTTAACAAGAATCCTATAAAATACTATCTAGGTTATAATTTATAAGATCGATATTAAAATTTTAAACATTTTCAAACTCAAAGAGTCAAAGTTAATATAAATTCATTTGATTTGTGTCAACACTATTATGAATAATCTACCTAAAATACACTACTTGTAAATTTTACTATTTTTAAATTTTAAATAAATTATATTCTGTCACGTTCAAATCACGTAAGACGTTCTGATTTTGCACAGTTCAATAAGTTAACACCAAAAGCTTGACGGCCTGACCATCGGGGGATAGCTCCGATGTGAGAATCAGAACAGGCGATCACAAGAATAACAATGGAGGAAAAATATCTAGTGTCTAGAGAGAGATAAAATTATCAGTTAAGTGTTATTACCTCTAGATTGTGTGATCCTTGCGCATATACTTCAAGCCCGATTTACCGTGCCACCTACTACCATCTGATACAATCCCCTATCTCTGATGGTCCTAGCCGACTGCCTGCAACCTACTCACTACTTTTGGCCATTGTTCTCTACCGTCGGCCGACTATCATCCCATCCACATTAATAATTTGCAGATGAGACAGTCAACTGTCATATCCTTTCATCATTACCGGTCAAAACCCAAAAAGTAGATATTAATTGCCCAATGGGTCGACCCAAATAAGAGGTCCAATACGTATAAGACACAACAAATATAACATAATAAATGGGCCTAAAACGATCCGGTCCAATCGTAAAAAGTATCATGGACTAAGGGAGGGGCCCATTCGGTCAAGCTCAAATGCATAAAGTATTATGGCCCAACATTGCCCCTAGTCTTTTATTAAACAGGAGGTTTAATGAAAGACTGTAAATATCATAGGTCCATAATGAAAGGAATTGGAATAAGCTCAAAGAGGTCCGAGAAAGATCTTACCAAGACCCAAAAGTGAAGTACCAATCAATAATTCAAATAAAAACAAGAGGCCCAAACTGAAAAGTCCAATCTGACTAAAACATTAAACCTAAATTCGGACGCTACCTCTTCCCCTCCTACATCATTACCTCCAATTAATGCGCCGTCCTTGATTTTCGTAAAAATTTGAAAAGACCGCCTACTATAAAAGCTGCTACCCATTTACTTTAGACAGTTCCCTGCTATTTCGAGTTTACAAGAGCTTATTGTCTTCTTCTTCTCAAATTTCTTTATCTTTTCTGTAAATTCTCAACAATGGTGTCCCAAAATACTGGTCAGAGTTCTCCCCTTCGAGTAAACCCCATAACTTCCGTCCCACCTAACCCAAGCCCTAACAAAGAGGCTTCGAGTTCAAACCCTCAAGCTGCTACTCCGAGCAAGAAGAATTTATAAGACCCCAAATTTTATGAAATAAAATTATTCAATTTTTCTTATAATTATTATTCGGTAAATGGTTAAATTGATAAAAGTTTAAAGTTATGGATGAAATATGCAAATTTTACAAAATACACAAGTGGCTATAAAATATTCATTTTTGTCGGGGAATATTCGTTTGGTCGTGGAATATTCTTTTTGTCGGTAATATCCGTACGACGGCGCAGTCATTTGTGGACCCCATAACATAATAACTGTCGGATGAAGATAACGACAAAATTGAGTTTTTATAAATAACGGCGTAGTTGTTACCGTTAACACTGTTGGAATACCCGGTGGTTAAAATACAGTAATACGCGTGTTTGCACAGTAGCACACGGTTTTACACAGTATTTTTTATTTATTGATCCTTACGTAAGAAGGCACTACTCAATAATTATTACAGTAATTACTGTTCAATATTTTATTTTATTGATTCAATAATTGCTGCGTTGATATTTTATATTATTATTGCTCAATAATTGTCACCGCACATCATCTCCATTATCAGATCAATAATTCATATTATTTGGAATAATATTATTAGATAGCATTATTGGCAATGTCTAAAAAGTTCTGTCTAAGGAGAGGTTTGGTCACCTAATTGCGCGCCAGTAAGGAGAAATCCTTATCGAAAAGCCCCCTCTTTCCTAGGAACGGCCTGGTTGTCATAATTGTGATTCTGTAATATTATTTGTGAATAATTAATAATTGATTTATATGATAAGGAAATATTTATTTTATGTGGATATAAATGATGGATATATTTAGTTTTATGTGGATGAAAATGAAGGAATTAATTCTGAGGTGTTTTATCAGTATTTTGTTGGTGTGGAGGTATTAAAAATCATCCGTTTGTGGATTTTGTATATTTTTGATTTAGAAAAACTCAAAGCTACGAAGTTGTAGAGAATTCGATTTCAGGCAGAATGGACATAAAATTCGTATTTTTCTGATTAATGGGCTATTTTCTATGAATTATTGAAGTTTCAGAAAATAAAATAATTTTTATTAAAATTATGGGTGGGACCCACTTTAACTTTTCAAACCATGTGCTGTAATTGTTGTGTCAGGTGTGGTGGCTACTGATTTTTCAAATATGGCTGCATAGGAGAAAGGAGAAAATAATAATATAATTTATTATGTTAGCCTCCTTTGGCGTTCTAGCATTTTCTTATAAATAGGTACTTAAGTTAGATTTGAAAATCACACCAGAAACATAAGTTTTCTCTTTCTATATGATCAAGCATATTTTTGTTGGTATTTAGATATCTTGAGTGTTGCTATACGACGCAAGTTCGTTCAGCATTATATCCGATATTCGAGTCAGAAATACTGCTATTTTGAGGTAAGGGATTTTAAGGGTTATTATGTTTTTCAGTTCGTACTTCTTCCGACCTTCAAAAAATTTTAAAAAAATTTAAAATGATATTTTGATGAGTTTTATTGACTGTGTCCAAAAATGGTAATTTTTAGATGTATAGATTAAGAGTAATGAATTTTACGGGAAAAGACTATTTTAAAAGTAACCGCTTATAACTCCTTGTGGTTAACTCCAAAATTGATAAAAAATTTATTTAAAGTATATCTATATAATATCAGTGTACTCTGTGAATTTCAGAATTTTTGGATAAAAGTATAATTTATGATAAATGTCTAAATATTCGGCAGTTTTGGCCATATGAAAAATAGTAAATGAATTTTAAAAATTTCGAGAAAAATATATGTTCAATATGGAACTATATTCTGCTAAATCCCAGAAAAAAATATTTTTGAAACTGATTTGGTATTTTTCATGAAAATGGTCTAGTTATGAGTAAATAAATTAAATATGTTATGTGAAGTAAAAAAATTAGAAAATGTGATTTTATGGCTTGAGAATCATATATGAGTTATATGCAGATTTATTTTATGAGGGTTTTGGTTATTGGTGATGAAATCTTAAGAGTTGGCATTTTATGATGATTAAATGCATTAATTAGTAAAGTGTAAACAATTTAAATAAATTGTTTATAAGTTTAAGAAATGTTATTTCAATATCATTATACCGAAATATTGGTATGAATTTTATTATGGAATTTCTACTTTTTTGTGTCGGGTTTACTATTCACGAGTTACTATTCACAGAAAAATTAGTTTCTTTTTCTGACCAAATTATAGTTGATTTATGAATATTACTCTTGAGATTAAAACTATATGTTGATCATATTATTTTTATTATCATATATAACATTTTTATAACCCTAATGATGATATTTCTCTTTGACTTGAGTGTAAAGATGGGTCGATTTTTGATATGATCATGGCTATGGGTTCTCTTTGGCCAGTAGTGTAAAGTTGAATTGTTGACTGGTATGATCATGACCATTGAATTTATAATTGAATATATTTACCTTAAGTGCAAAGGTGAAATGATCAACATGGTTATAATTGTTTATAGGCTTAAATATAAATTAGTACCCTAAACTATAGGTCATATTCCAATTTTGGTGATCCACCTTTCAATTTTGTCAATCAGGTAACTTAACTATTAATTTTTTTCACTTTTGTCCAAATTCACTTAACACGTCAGAAATTAATGACGTGTCATCCTAAGTAGGGTCATAAGAAGTTGATGTGTACTTAAATAATAATATTATATTATTTTATTAATTTAAATTATTTGAGTAAGGGTAAATTTGACAAATCAATTTTTACAATATCCTTTCAAACAAAACAAATCCATTCTGCAATCGACAATGGCGACCATGGCTGAGATCTCCCAACTTTTCCGGCGACCTCCATAGCCGCCACTTTTCCGGCGACCAATTCTATAACCACAGCCACCACTTTTCCGGCGACCTCCATAGCCACCACCTCCATCATACCCTAACCCAACCATTGCTATAGAAATCAAAAAATTCAGAAAATTCCATGTATAAACCCTTGGCAACATAAACAAAACAGAAATCCTAATTGCAAACTCAAACCACCAAACAAATTGCAAATCCAAACCAACAATCAAATGAAACCAAACCAAAATGAAAGATCAAAAGACAAAATTATTATTTACTGAAATTACAGATTTAAGAGATTAGACAAATTTGCTAAGCCCACTCATATTCCTTATCACCACAACACATGACCACCATTATCATCACCTCTGCCGGCCATTATCACCAACATTACACCACCAAAAGAAAAAAATCCGCAAGAAATCGTACCAAAAAACAAATAATTACACCATAAAACACTTCTTTCTTCAGAAATCGTACCATAAACACAAATAATTACGTCGGTGATTGCATTTTCCATTCCGACGAACGGAGAACGGCCAGCCCACAAACCTTCTTCTTTCTCCGGGTCAAGGAATTCAGGGGTTCAAATGGTGTGAAGGTTGTAAACGGGTTCTTCATAGACGCCGATGAATGAGTCGGATTGGCGGAGGGATTCGACTTCTTCGGGGCTGAGAGCGGCGGCGAAGCCGTGGTAGGCGGTGGTCTAGGTGTAGAGTGGGAATCAGAGGAGTGAGATGTGATGGTGCTTCATATGAACTATGTAGATCTGTAGATCTGTTTGGATGTAACATTAATGGATTGAAGAACTCAGGTAAAAGAAAATTGAGATTGATGGGTTAATGAAGAACTGGGATATGAGATATATATATGGTTTTACTGTAAAAATGGGCGTGAAGAGAGAGGGGGAAAGGGAGGGGGAGGAAGAAGAATGGGCGTGAAGAGAGAGAGGGGGAGGAAGAAGACGGTCGCTGACTGTCACGGGAGATAATGAAAGCCATGGGCTATGACCATTTTACCCTCTAATATATCTAAATTGTTTAATTAAAAAATAAAAAAATATTTTTTATACACATTCAGCTGACTAATGGCCCACCCAAATAGCCACGTCAGCGATTTCTGACGTGGCAAACTCAATTTGTTACAATTGAAAAAAATTAATAGTTCAATCATCTAATTGACAAAATTGAAACGTGAATCACCGAAGTGGAATATGGCCTATAGTTTAGGGTAGTAAATTATATTTAAGCCTTGTTTATATAAATTCTGAAATGATTATATATTTCTTTGAGATATTAATATATTTGGCCTGTAGTGCAAATATGAACTGTTGATGAATATATTTGGCCTGTAGTGCAAATATGAACTGTTGAGGAATATCTTTGGCCTGTAGTGCAAAGATGAATTGTTGATGAATATCTTTGGCCTGTAGTACAAAGATGGTCTGTTGAGGAATATCTTTGGCCCGTAGTGCAAAGATGAAATTGTTAGTATGATTATAAACAGGAACTGTGATTTGGTATAACCATGATCTTTGATGTTTCAGGTAAAAACATGTGATGAAAATTATCTTCGTCCTGGATGCGAAGAGAAATTTAGAATCACAATTATGATTATGAGTTATTCATATGATTGTGGACCAGAACTGTTGATTGATGTTACAGGGATAAAACATTGTTTGTGAATTTTTAACATAGAGAAGATAATAGACTTTATGGTCTATTTGACTCTTCTAATGGATTGCTCGTTCTGCTGTAACTATGGTTAAAATTTTTTATCATCTACCATATGTTCTAAATCTCTGATTTAATTCTGTTGAAGGCTATTGATAATTTATTTATCTTTAGTCATGATATTCTTTACTGGGCTAGTTGTGCTCACCCTTCTGTTTCACAATTCCTTTCAGGTAATAAGAGTGTAGCTGGATCGAGCGGGGGTAACAGGGGAATAGAACAGTGGTCATCATTTAGTAGTTATATTTGGTGAATCATCTAAGGTGAGGCGAACCCAACGTTGGAAGGGTGTTTTGCCACTATCATACAAGATGTCTAATGTCATACAACCTCGTATCATCATAAGACAGGATTGTGCTCATCCACTTGCTGAGTATATTTACGGGCACTACCTATATAATCTTGGTGTTTGTTTCAAGTATAATTCTCAATTAGAGACAGTGGAGATAATGATAAGTCAAGAGAAGACTCACCATTGGGAAGAATATGATAGTAGTCTTCTCGTTTTTCTTTGGGGTATATTGGGTCAACCAAGGATAATTCTGTGGCAATATGATATCTATTATAACCTAGAAGCATGGTCTCCCATGTACGAAGGTTTTCTTGAGCACTTCCCAAAGATTCTAATATCTAAAATAATTTTTGACTATACCTTTATGTAAGGTGTCATTGTGACGTGCTATCCAAGGTTGGGATGAAAGTCACAGTTGGTATATATTTGTATCCAAACTTACAGCATATGTGTTGTTGTATTTTGCACGACAATTGTTGTAATAAAGTTATAGTTGTTTTCTGTACCATGTATTTGGCGACTCAGAATAGGTTGGATGGAATGGACCTGTTTTGGGGTTGTCACAGAATCTACCTCCTAAACTGCCACTCAGTCCCTTCGAATTCTTCGCGAGTACAGAGCAATACCCCTATGCCAATACTCCCTCTACTGTTACCGAGATCGAACTTCGCAAGATTCAGACTCGCTATCAGATTCCTGACACCCATCCAGTTAAGGCTTCGGGAGGCAATGAACAGATGTACCAGCGTCCGACAGGTTGGACGGCTATTCCGGTGACTCTTCTTAGATTCCCTCTTCACATTTTTCTGATTACCCTGCTGGGGTTTGTCGGCGTTGGGTTTGCCCAACTGGTGTCGAACTCATACATTCACATCCTCGCCTTCATTGCCTTCTGCCACGAAGTAGGCATCGAACCCACTCTCGACTTCTTCTTCACCATATACAAAATCGGCCAGACTCGAGAAAGAGGGTTTAAGGCTCTGAGTAAAGTAGCGTCGAAGTCAGGTGAGAAGTTCGAGAGACGTTCTCTGGTTTCTACTCCATCTAGTAACAAAGGATGGCATAAGGGATGGTTCTTTATCAAGGGACCAGAAATTGCTTCTCTGCCGAACTAGTCTGTTCAAGAAAAAGTCTCTGCAGATTTTGGTGACATTTCTGAAGAACGATCCACCGAAATGATAGAGCTTTTTGAGAACTTCCCGAAGGAAGAATGGAGTTACGGACTTCTTGTAGGGTTTCGACAGAAACACACAGCGGAAATAGAATAAATATAAAGCAATTTCGAAACCCTAAACAGGATCCATGCGAAAATTAATTAACTCAGTGGTTAGAAATTATACCGATTATGAAAATAAATTGATGCGCTCGAATCTCCAACGCAATCCAAATGAATCGCGCCTCTACGGTATCTACACGAACGCTCCGCGAATTGTCCTACGATCTGTAGAAGAAGGAACTGCGGTACTAGCCACCAAGGATGAGGATTTTAGAACTGTTCTCTCTAGTCTCTCTCTGAGAGTGGCTAGGGTTTTTGGTTTTTAATAATACCCTAAGTGGCTGCTATATATCATATATATAGTAGTTAAAAGGTATTAATCAAAACCTAATTTCATAAAATCCGAATTTATATATATATATATATATATATATATATATATCTTAATTAAGTCTTACTTAATTAATATACATATATACAAATTATCCTTTTAATTTAAATTCGTAATTTAAATACTATTAATCATATTAATATATTTAAATCCTTAAAATTTAAATTAATTTCCTTTTAAATTACCTTCTATGTGTGTGACCCTATATGTTATTATTACGTTGGCAATAACTTTAAAATCATATTATAAAGTTATAAACGGTGAGCGGCATCTAGTAATGCATCACTGCTACCCAAGTAATAATAAGATCGATGATTCGATGCAACCTTTTCGTGACCAATGTTTCAATGTAATTTAATCCTTTTAACCTTAATATCCAAGATTAAACTCGAGTCATGGAATGTGTCATACTCTTCATAATTTAATCTGAGTTTTTCTTGATCAATGAGTGGACTATATAAAACAAATCACTATTTGAGCATGGCCATGCATTTCATAGTCCTACTCAATCAAGAGGCCTATGGATATCACCCCTAATATATAGGATGGTTAAATTCCATCTAGATCACTCATATTCCTCACACGATTCATGATGTACCCAATAATCACCTTTATAGTCCACCCTATTAAAGGTGACATTTGATGATATCAAAGTACATAAATTCTCGTGTAGTAATATAGTGATTTCAGGTCGGAGGACCATTACATCATTGTCACTATGAGAATTACTAATGACACTTTGCATAATGCTCCATATAGAATTCTCATGGTGGGTCTGTCCAGTACATCGTTCTCTAACATGTACCTATGCTTTGACTTAATATCTCATATATTTATGACCAATGAGATTTGGTCATCAGTCAATCAACATACTAGTCTTAATGTATCATTGTTGTCCCATCAATAATGATACTCGACTAGGGACATTTAAGAACAATGATACTAATTATAATTATATAATCTCATGTTCAAGTCACATACTTGAAACTATATAATTTGTATCATTATTCTAAGGATTTTTATTATGTTAACATTTATATAACGTAGTAAATAAAATCATAATAAAATCATTCATTTATTCAATCAAACATAATATCAAAACGTTAAGGAATTATATCAAATAATTGGTCTCTAGGGCATAAACTCTAACACTTCTTACCAAATAGGCCTGGTTATATGACCACCATTGTAAGTATCGAACTGATTTTTGTATACTTTATTGAATTTCATTTGATGAACTGTTCTAAATTGAGGTTTCTTGCTTTCTGTAGTATCTTTGATCAAACCAACGTCTATTGACCGAAGGGATTTGGAAAAATTCCTATCAACCTCGTATGAAGAAAAGAGCTGTTCAAAAATCTCAAGTAAATCCTATACCGGCCTCCGGCTCAGCCCCACCCCCTGACTTTGACTCAAGTCTTCTTGACCTACTCGTGGATATAAGATCACGAGTAATTCGTATCAAGAAGAGAAAGACGGTGATAACTCCTTTAACCGAAGAGGAACTCAGGGTACCTCAGTCCAGAGCCACTCAACCCCCTGTGATTACAGTAGAGATCGACGAGCCAGATGTCGAAACTGAGGATCAGGATAAATCTATTCCTTCACTTTCTCGGAAGAGAAAATAGCCTTCTGACGATCAGCCTCTCTCTGTAACGCCCCGAAATCCGGTCTACCTTCAGACCCGGACTACGTGCGTCACGGTCCCACTTCTTACCAATCATACATCATTATATAGTTAAATATAACAACATATATTCTCAAATCCCAGGTTCTCGAAACCTTAAAACCTCTTTCATTACAAATAATGATAATTACATTATTCTTTACATCTTGCACAAGTGACTTACATCCGCCACCAAGGATACATAAACGTTCATTAAACTAGTCTATAGTTTAATTCTATCACTCTATATTATAAGTCTTCACTTGCTCTTCACGCACATTCACATACTAAATGGCACTTCGTCTGGATACCGATCAGCTTAATCTTTATGGGATTCTTAAGTTCTTTCTAACATTGTTTGCTGAAAATGTTTTTTATTTAAAGCAAGTATGAGCATTCAATTGCCCAGCAAGTCTTAACAGTTGAACAAACAACTTCAAGAGTTTAAACATTCTTCAGAACTTCGATAACCGAACAAAGGTTATGAAGCAGCTTGAATAATAGGAATAGTCTTGATTCCTATCATTTTACAACATTCATCACATACTCTTTACACTACTTTCATTCTTCTACCTTTTCCCATACATATCCGGTCTGGCTAGAATCATTAGCACAGACTTAACAATAACGGTTCATGTATAAACAGAACATACTTGTATTGAACAGTTCAATCACAGAACAGTTCATCTCAAAGAAACACCGAAGTGTTCACATTGTGGCACCAGGCCTCATACGTTCTACCACTTTGTACAAATATCACACATTCGCGCACATGCAGAACTTCTCAAGTTCAACATCTGAGAAGTTTAAGAAACTAGTATTCATGTAAAAAATGAATGAAGTTAGAAAAACTTACCTTACGCACAGCTACAACTTATAGTTTACGCTGAATTGCTCATTCCAATTCCTATGTAGCACATAAGAAAATAACACGTATACCAATTAGTCATATACTTGACATACGCATTGGTTTACTTAACTTTACTTCTTAAGGTTCGCGTTCTTGTAATTTAAGCTTACGCGACTAACTTTCATTACCGGTTCACGGCTTCATGACATACGGAGATGTCTTATTCATACATTTATCATCTTAGATGATTTACATTATTATCTTCTTCTTATAACTCTCTTAGGACTCAGCACACATCGTGTCTCTACTAGTAGTCCATATGGTACTCTGAGTGGTTTCCCACAAACAACCAACAAATAAGTTCCCGTCTCATCTACACTGCCCACACAATGAGTTAGATCGGTTGCCAATTTTGTATATACATTCGCTCTTTGAAGGAATTGTTCAGCCCAGCTCCCATATGTCAACCATCAAAGGTTACGATTGTTCCACAACCTAACTTCTCTTAACTTATCTGAACCATTAAACTATAATGTTCGTTAAGTCAAATTCATATTCCTTACGGCTTTCTGGCAACTAAATGCCATACATCAGGATTCATTCTTTATCGTCTAAGACATACAGTCATTTGTATACTCAAAACGATCCTTCAATGTTAATACTATGAGATCATAGCGTTAAACCTTTTACCTTACCTTATTCTTATCTTACCACGTCCGGTTCACTTGACTTGGAACGTTATCCAAGTTAAAACTACTAACTCGGCTTCTTAACGTTATACGTTATTATCTTTGTGAGACCCCAGATTTTATGAATAAATATTTAATTATTCTTGAAATAATTTTTTTTATATTATGGTGTGGATTTGATATAATAGTTATGGGTAGTATTTATAAATTTTGCAAAGTATGCAAGTTGTCATATTATATTCGATTGGTCGGGGAATATTCTTTTTATCGGAGAATATCCGTACGACTGTACAATCATTGGTGGACCCCACAACGGAATTATTGTCGGATTGAGAAAACGACAAAAATACTTTATGAAAATAACGGCGGAAGTTTTACCGTTGATACTGTTGAACTACTCGATAGTAAAAGTACAGTAATACGCGTTGTTGCATAGTAGCACACGGTATTGATTATTGATATTTATGTGAGAAGTCGCTTAGTTTGATTCAATTATTGTTGATTAATAATATGAGTTATTATAACGATAATGACGTTTTGTTTTATTCGTATTATTAACGTAATAAAACAGAAACATCTTTTTATATAAAACAGAATACTTTATTAAAGTTATTCTATAAATAGAATATATTATATTTTATTTAAATGATTTTTCTTTAGATATGGACCGTCAGATTAAAGTAATCAATCTGGACCGTTCATGGATTAGTTACTATGCATTCCATTTTTCTATAAATAGCAGCTCATTCCTTCATTATTTCTTACGAATTCACTGAACTCTAGAGAGAGAAACTATAGAGAGAGAGAGAGAAGAAAAGTATTCTGCTACTTAACTACTTCTTTATTTCAATTCTTCTTTAAAACGGTAAGGGGTGTTATTCTTTCTTATTCATGAAGAGAACTTTTGTTATTCCATTTCTTATTATTCTGTTAGAATAACCTGTATACGCGGTCTACCCTATACTTGGTGACATTCTTCTATTATTCTGTTGGAACATCCTGTCTGTGTGTTTTACACCGGACCTGGTTCCGTTTTTATTATTATTCTATTGGAACATCCTGTCTGTGTGTTTCACACCGGACCTGGTTCCATCTTGTTATTATTCTGTTGGAACATCCTGTCTGTGTGTTTTACACCGGACCTGGTTCCATTATTTATTATTCTGTCGGAATATCCTGTCTGTGCGTTTACGCCGGACCTGGTTCCATTATTTATTATTCTGTCGGAATATCCTGTCTATGCGTTTACGCCGGACCTGGTTCCATTATTTATTATTCTGTTAGAATAACCTGTCTGTGCGGTCTATCGCATGCCGGGTGATTTCTTTTGTTATTCCATTCTTTATTATACTCAGTTGGTTAAGTTTTAACTTCTATACTCCATGAAATTAGTGGAATATCCTTGATAATTGCGTTTCATCCAGTATCTTTTCATGAAAATATTCTTCTAAACATTCTTGAATTTTATTCCACAAAGCAGTATCATGTTGACAATTTGGACGTTGTTAATTCTTAGATAAATTAATTCTTGAACTTATTTTATTGAATTCTTATATCATTGCCATCATCCTCATGTTTTTAAAATGTTGAAAGTCATCTGTGTCCTGTAGTGCATAGATGGACTTGGTATGATTATGACCAGGAATTATTCGGTATAATCATGACCGTAATGTTACAAATGATGTGGTAAAAGTCATCATTGGACCGTAGTACATTGATGGACAGTTGTTGGCATGATCATGACCATTAATGAATACACGAATATCCTTGGCCGTAGTGCAGGGGTGATTCAATGATGTGGATTATTTTATTAAGCTGAGTCCCAGCGATAACAGTGTTGAAAAACCTTTTAAATCATAGAAGATAGTAGATTTTATTCTCTACTTGACTCTCTTAATGGATTGCTTGTTCCGCTGCAGTTAAACTTGATGTTCGTTATATTTTATCAGTTTAACACTGTTGAAGGCTAATGATAATTTATTCTGCATTATCTTAGTCATAATATTTCTTACTGGGCTAGTTGAGCTCACCCTTTTTTTCATTGTTCTCTTCAGGAAATGAGAATATAGCTGGGACGAGTCGGGGAACGGAGTGATGGACCAGATGATAGTATTAGTAGTCCTCAGTATTCTATTAAATAGTGTGACAATAATTGTAATGAGGACTCCTTTTGAGTTGTATAGTCTCTAGTAGACAATAATTGTATTCAAACTCACAGTTATGTTTTGTCGTATTGTACACGACAGTTGTATTAGTAAGTTGTATTTGTATTCTGTACCATGTATCTGACGACCCAAGATAGGTGATGTATACTTAATTTTGGGGGCGTCACATAAAGTCTCATTTCTGGGCCTTGCCCTGCACCGGCGCTGCGGCGCCGTGCCCTTTCCTTTCCCTCTCGCGCTGCGGCGCGACCTACTTCTCTCTCCTCTCTTCCCGACCTAGCGCTGCGGCGCCAAGTCCTTCGATAACTCTCGCGCTGCGGCGCAACTCTCCAGAAGTTTATGGCGAGCTCACGCTGCGGATCCACTTCTCGAAGTCTATCCGGCGCTGCCGCGCCGAGATAAAACCCTACAAAATTTTTCTAAGTTTTAAATCCGATTCGAGACGCTTACTTCCCGTTCTCATAATTCTTCGTTATAACTCAGAACGAGATCGTTCCAAAGCCATTCTCTTCCTTATCTTAAGTACCTCAATACCCCTCGGATAGAACTTCGTTCTAAATCTGTAAGACCCCAACTTTTATAAATAAAGAAGAATTTTCTATAAATATCATTTTTGAATATTATGGAGTTAATTTGATATAATGTTATAGTTGTGGGTAATATTTATAAATTTTGCAAAGTACGCAAGTTGTTATATAATATTCGATTGGTCGGGGAATATTCGTTTTAACAGAGAATATTCGTACAACGACACAATCATTGGTGGACCCCACAACGGAATTATTGTCGGATTGAGAAAACGACAAAAATATTTTATTAAAAATAACGGCGGAAATTTTACCATTGTTACTTTTGAACTACTCGGTAGTAAAAGTACAGTAATATGTGTGGTTGCATAGTAGCACACGGTATTGATTATTAATGCTTATGTGAGAAGTCACTCAGTTTGATTCAATTATTGTCAGTTAATAATATGAATTATTTAGCGATAATGACGTTTTGTTTTATTCGTATTATTAACGTAATAAAAGAGAAACATCTTTTCATATAAAACAGAATACTTTATTAAAGTTATTCTATAAATAGAATATATTATATTTTATTTAAAAGATTTTTCTTTAGATATGGACCGTCAGATTAAAGTAATCAATCTGGACCGTTCATGGATTAGTTACTATGCATTCTATTTTTCTATAAATAGCAGCTCATTCCTTCATTATTTCTTACGAATTCACTGAACTCTAGAGAAAGAAACTATAGAGAGAAATTATAGAGAGAGAGAAGAAGAGTATTCTGCTACTTAACTACTTCCTTATTTCAGCTCGTCTTTAAAACGGTAAGGGGTGTTATTCTTTCTTATTCATGAAGAGAACTGTTGTTATTCCATTTCTTATTATTCTGTTGGAATAACCTGTATACGTGGTCTACCCTATACTTGGTGACATTCTTCTATTATTCTGTTGGAACATCCTGTCTGTGTGTTTTACACCGGACCTGGTTCCATTTTTATTATTATTCTGTTGGAACATCCTGTCTGTGTGTTTTACACCGGACCTGGTTCCGTCTTTGTTATTATTCTGTTGGAACATCCTGTCTGTGTGTTTTACACCGGACCTGGTTCCATTATTTATTATTCTGTCGGAATATCCTGTCTGTGCGTTTACGCCAGACCTGGTTCCATTATTTATTATTCTGTTGGAATAACCTGTCTGTGCGGTCTATCGCATGCATGGTGATTTCTTTTGTTATTCCATTCTTTATTGTACTCAGTTGATTAAGTTTTGACTTCTATACTCCACAAAGCAGTATCATGTTGACAATTTGGACGTTGTTAATTCTTGGATAAATTAATTCTTGAACTTGTTTTATTGAATTCTTATATCATTGTCATCATCCTCATGTTTATAAAATGTTGAAAGTCATCTGTGGCATGTAGTGCATAGATGGACTTGGTATGATTATGACCAGGGATTATTCGGTATAATCATGACCGTAATGTTACAAATGATGTGGTAAAAGTCCTCATTGGCCCGTAGTGCGTTGATGGACAGTTGTTGGCATGATCATGACCATTAATGAATATACGAATATCCTTGGCCGTAGTGCATGGGTGATTCGATGATGTGAATTATTTTATTAAGCTGAGTCTCAGCGATCACAGTGTTGGAAAATCTTTTAAATCATAAAAGATAGTAGAGTTTATTTTCTACTTGACTCTTTTAATGGATTGCTTGTTCCGCTGCAGTTAAACTTGATGTCTATTATATTTTATCAGTTTAACATTGTTGAAGGCTAATGATAATTTATTCTGCATTATCTTAGTCATGATATTTCTTACTGGGCTAGTTGAGCTCACCCTTTCTTTCACTGTTCTCTTCAGGAAATGAGAACGTAGCTGGGGCAAGTCGGGGACCGGAGTGATGGTCCGAATGATAGTATTAGTTAGTAGTCCTCACTATTCTATGTAATGGTGTGCTAATAAATGTAATGAGGACTCCTTTTGAGTATGAATACTTTCTAGAAGATAATATTTGTATTCAAACTCACAGTTTATGTTTTGTCGTATTATACACGACAGTTGTATTAGTAAGTTGTATTTGTATTTTGTACTATGTATCTGACGACCCAAGATGGATGATGTTTACCTAATTTTGGGGACGTCACAAAATCCGTTAACGTGCCATTCAATTGGCTTAATCTTCACCCTTCGGTCATTTTTACGCTTTAAACGTTCTTCGCTCATTCGTCCGTAATTCGGTCATCCGAACTCGGAACTCGATCGTTCTTGAGTCCACGACTCACGTTTTCTACGTTCTCTTACTTCCTTATGAAACCCTACACGTTCGGGTCAATTTACTAACTTCCTAATTCTCGTTCATCTTTTACAAAAATTTCGCCATAACTTTGTTATAGCTACGTTTTAATCCGTTCTTCATGAACGTTTCTTCCGTTCCTAACCAAGCAATATGCAACTAACTTATACGCGATGGTTTTAAGCTTGTCCATCAACAACAATTATCCTACGATGGTTTTAAACTTGTCCATCAACAACAATTATCCTACGATGGTTTTAAATTTGTCCATCAACAACGTTCTTCATGTTCTTCGTTCGTTCTTTATTTTAATCGATATTTTGGATTACGATTCTACTTTTTCTTGGAATTTGATGTTATAGAACACCATTCCTTACTTAATTCATCTACTCGTTCATAATATTCGTTTGGATCGCTCAAAATCCTCACGAATCTTATACTTCCTTAAGAAATTTATAACATAAACTTCTAACTCTTATTTCTTCATTTTCCCATGATTTCAACCATATGAAATCATTTCTAACATTATCTTCTCTCTATTCTCGTTAAGCTATGTTTTTGAACATAAAAACTTAAAGAAAAATATTAGAAGAACTAGGATTCGGATTACCGTTCTTCTTTATTCTTCTTCTGTCGGACAAAGCGTGCATTCAAGCTAGCTTTTCCTCTTCCTCTACCTCTTCTTCTCCCATCCGAACTCTCTCTCTTTATCTCTCAAAGTGTATGATTTTCAAAAGCTCAAAATAATGAACTTAAGCTTTCTATTTATAGAAAACCAAGGCCTAGGGCAATTTGGTCATTTCGCCCTCTAACCTCCTTACTATTCCCACCTCCTCCAACCCTTAGCCACCAAGTTTACTTGGCCACCACCCTTACTTGGTGGCCAAGTTGTCGGCCCACATGCCCATGGGTCATCCCATGGGTTGCCCCATTGGTTATTACCCATCCGTTTATCCATCGGTTCGATCCGCGGTTTCTTTTCTTGGTTTGGGCCTTAACCCTAATTCTTATTGGGCTTAACTTCACAAAGCATTGGGCTTGACATAATCCAAGTCCAATTGGATTCTACAAAGTCCATGAACTCAAAGTCCATTAAGACTAATCGTATTCTACACATTCCATTCTCGTATTCTTGTATTCTGTTTGTATATCGTTCGTTTGATATTCGTATTATACGTCGTACTAATCTCCGTACTATACTCGTATAATAACTAGTATTATACTCGTATCTCTCACGCATAATAACCCTAGTTATTATACATACTCATAATATTCTCGAAAATCACTTTTCCTAACCCGTAGGTTTTACGTCCGCAGGCGAAAACTTCGTTTTTGCCATAACTGAAATATTATTGAATATTCCATCATGCTTCAAAATTATATGTAATCATTAACTTCTCATAATTTCAAAATAAAACTCCGAGCAGAAACTGTTGAATAGTGTCTATTTTGTCTTTTTTTCCGAAAATATTTTCGTTCCTAGAAAACTTTCATTTTCGTCTTGAAAATTCTCATTCGTTCAATCTAGCTCATAGCCAGAATCCTCCCGACTTATAATCATTCTAGGTTATAGAACGATTAATAATCATATAGTACAGAATAGTATTAATAAAAATTCATTTTATTAATAACTAATTCTTTAAACCTAAATGTATCATTGTTGTCCCATTGACAATGATACTCGACTAGGAACATTTAAGAGCAGTGATACTAATTGTAATTATATAATCTCATGTTCAAGTCACATACTTAAAATTATATAATTTGTATCACTATTATAAGGACTTTTATTATGCTAACATTTATATAACGCAGTAAATAAAATCATAATAAAATAATTCATTTATTCAATCAAATATAATATCAAAAATATTATGCAATTACATCAAAGAATTGGCCTCTAGGGCATAAACTCTAACATACAAAAAAATCTCTTTAGAAAAAATTATAAATATGATGATATTTATTTATTACTCTCTCCGTCCCAGAATAAAAGTCATTATTATATTTTGGATAGCCCCATGTTAAATGTCTATTTTTCTTTAATAACCAAACTTTTACACAATTTTTCCTATTATACCCTTAGCATTAAATATCTCATATTTTTCTTATTCTAATTCTCTCTCCATATTCAATAAGTATAATTGGTTATGTGCTAAAAATATTTGAATTGAAAAGCTATAAAGTCACCCTCTCATCTACATTGAAAATGATTAATGACAAATTATTATAGACAATTTTGTCACTTCATTCCTCTTCTTAATATGCGCGAAAAATTCACCATGACTTTTATCCTGGGACGGAGGGAGTATATTGTAGCGTATATTGAAATAAAAAAAATAAGAAGACAAAATTCACTAAAAAATAATTTAATAAATAGAGATAATCTTTTTCATCTCATTTTTAGTTTAAGAAACCAAACATTGAAAACATTTTCATCACAAAATATTTTCCCATAAAGATTTTTCGTGAAACAAACGGAGTCTTTACACTCTGTTTATGAGTTTTTTACGGAAAATAAAAAAAATACAAAACTTAAATTATAAGAGAAAATGAAATAATAGAAAACTTGAAGTTTTCATTTATGTTGTTTATGAGTTTTTAGTAGAAAAGAATAGAAAATTTTTAAAAATTTTTTTTTTTGCGTTTTTGAGTTCTAATAAAAAAAGAGAAAAATATCACTTTTACAAATTTATCCTTCTATTAATTATAACCATTGAACCATGAATAAAAATATACAAGATAAATTTAATCAAAGAAAAATAATTCATAATCAAATACAAAATTCAAATAAATGTTAAACAAAAATTACTTCTACAAATTGGGTTTAGTAGAGAAAATCAAATTGGGGGCATAAGTTGTAATTTAAAATTTATTATATTGAAAGTTGAGAATAATATGAGAATTATAAAAATATTATTTATTCTAATATCTTTATCTGCTTAGGTTTAATAAATAAAAATATAAATTGAGGACATGAGTTGTAATTTAAAATTTATTATATTGAAAGTTCAAAATAATATGAGAATTATAAAAATATTACTTATTATAATTTTTTTTCGTCTAGACCAATTTTAGACAGAATACTTTGGCAGAAAAAATGACTAAATTTTTTATCTATTTTTTTTCGTTTATTAAAAAAATTCAAAAACATAGGAATTAAAAAAAAATTAAATTTTTTTGCCTATTTCTTTTCCGTTCATTTTATTTCTGTTTTTACCTGTCCATTTTAAAAGAAACAGAGGGTTAGCAAAGCCGCCTAAGGACGGAAAATGGCGAAACGCCTCCGCCTTCTTCCTAAATTACCGACGTCTGCCTATTCTTCAAATTCCCCTTCTGGCACCGTCTACAAATTCTTCTACTCAGACTCTGAATCACCAAAGCGTGACCAGGACCGCCATGAACAAGTTAGAGAGCTTCGAATACTCATCCAACAGTATCACACTGAAACTGCTAAAAAGCTTATCAAATCTCTCATTCTCTCGAAATCTTCATTTAGTTCTCCGGCAGATCTTTACACTGTGTTTTCTCTCTCCTCGCCTTCTACGAAGCCTACTTTCTCTAATTTACTCTTGTCAGTATGTGCTGAATCAAAGCTACACAATGAAGCCACAGAGTTATACATGTTAATCAGAAAAGATGGTATTTTCCCTTCTCTTTCGACTTTTAATCTTCTTTTAGAGTCTTTAGTATCCTCGTGTCAGTATAATAAAACCCTTGACGTCTTTTCTCAAGTGATGGATTCGGGTATTAAGGTTGATAAATTTACTTATGGTAAAGCTGTGCAATCGGCGGTGAAATTGGGTGACTTGAAAAAGGGATTGGATTTGATGGAATGCATGAAAAGAAATGGGATGAGTATCAGTGGCTTTATATATAATGTTGTGATAAGTGGGTTGTGTAAAGAGAAGAGAATTGAGGATGCAAGGAAGTTGTTTGATGAGATGTTTGAGAAGAGGGTGGTGGCTAATAGGATTGCTTATAATACGCTAATTGATGGGTATTGTAAGGTGGGAAATTTGGAGGAGGCGTTTAATATTCGGGAAAAGATGAAGTCCGATAATGTGGATGCTAATATTGTTACGTTTAATTCGTTGCTTGGTGGCCTTTGTCGAGCACAGAGAATGGAGGAAGCAAAGAAGGTGTTGGGGGAGATGGAAGCTCGTGGGTTTGTTCCTGATGGTTTTACATATAGTATACTTTTTGACGGGTATTTGAGATGCGGCAATGCAAATGCATCACTAGATTTGTATGAAGAAACAATTAGAAAAGGGTTTCGAATTAATGGTTATACTTCTAGCATTTTGTTGAATGTGTTGTGCAAAGGTGGACCGGTGGATAAGGCTAAGGAGATTTTGAATAAGTTAATGGAGAATGGACTTGATCCAACAGAGGTGATATTTAATACAATCTTGAATGGGTACTGTCGGGTGGGTGACATGGGAAAGGCGATATTAGCAATTGAACAAATGGAAAATCTAGGTTTGAAGCCAAGCTGTATCACGTTCAATTCAGTGATCAACAAGTTTTGTGACTTGGGTAATATGGCTGAGGCAGAGGAATGGGTAAAGAAAATGGCTCGGAAGGGAGCATCCCCAAATCTGCAGACATATAACATCCTAATAGGTGGCTACGGACGAATATGCCAATTTCATAGATGTTTCGAAATACTTGAAGAAATGGAAAGTAACGGGTTAAAGCCTAATGTTGTAAGCTATGGTTCTCTAGTAAATTCTTTATGCAAGGGCGGAAGGCTTCTTGAAGCTGAATTGATGTGTGGGGATATGGTTAGCAGAGAGGTTCTGCCAAATGCACAAATATATAATATGATTATAGATGGTTATTGCACAAGTGGAAATATGAAAGATGCTTTCCGGTGTTTTGATGAAATGCTAAAAATAGATGTTGTTCCAACAGTTGTAACATACAATGCACTCATAAACGGGCTATGCAAAAAGGGCAGGGTAGTGGAAGCTGAAGAATTGGCTCTTCAGATTACAAGTGCTGCTTTAAATCCTGACGTGGTCACTTACAATTCCCTAATTTCAGGATATGCAAAGGTTGGGGACACCCTCAAGTGTTTAGAGTGGTATCAGAATATGAAAACTTGTGGTGTCAAACCTACCTTAAATACATACCACTCAATGATAAGTGGATGTAGCAAGGAGGGTCTAGTGGTAGTAGAGAAATTTGTTCAAGAATTATCAGAGAATAACTTGACTCCTGATCGAGTCGTATACAATGAACTCATTCGTTGCTATGCAGAGCATGGAGGTGTTGAGAAATCATTTGCCTTGCGTCATGAGATGATAGATCAGGGAATTCATCCTGACCGGATGACTTACAATAGCTTAATTATGGGGCGGTTGAAGGAGGAAAAGATGAAGGAAGCAAAAGAGCTTGTCAATGATATGAAGACTAGTGGATTGATTCCTAAAGCTGATACTTATAAGACGCTTATTGAGGGACATTGCAAACTTAAGGATTTTAGCGGTGCACATCTTTGGTACAAAGAAATGTTTGACAACGGGTTTCTTCCAAGTGTTGGCATTTGTAAAGAGCTAATCTCTGGCCTAAGAGAGGAAGGAAGGTTGGAAGAGGCCGATATTATCTGCTCTGAAATGAGTGTTAAAGGACTGGATGATTGGAGCCCAACTGCAACTGAGGGTCTTTCTGCTGTTGCGAAAATATAGTGGAGAGATGTCTTGTGCAGTCAAACAAACTGTCGGTACTTCATTCATTGCCAAAATAAAAGGGCAGAGGTGAGGTAGTTATTGGACATAATGTATAAATCTGTATTATATGTTCCAATTTCCATAGTCAAAATGGAAAAATAGGTGAAACGATAGAGTCGCCTTTGTTGTACTACACTCGAGGCGTACATATTGCATGCATATACATGTTTAAAAAACATTACCGTTGATTTATTCCACAAAAATAGTTCTAGACAATTTCTATATAAGTTTGTTGAGCTCTTCTGGTTGCTGGGATGATACTTGTGGGAAAATAGATCCATAGCCGTTTTGATTGAAGATTTTGGCTATTGGAATACTAGATGAAGTATCTTTTAATTAATTAATGTATTCTCGTATATTTTGTTATAATTAAACTTCTCATATATTTATTTTGTTGTATTCGAACTATTATATTTTAAGTTCCGAAAAGACATTTTTTTGGATATATCTTGTACTTTTTATTTATTTATTTTTATAATTTTTTAAGTAAAAGCAATGTTTTAAAGAGAGTTTGGTTTTCACCAAAATGTCAGAAACAGACCCTGAATAGATCCATTTACGTAATTGTTAATCACAATCTATCAACATCCAAGTATATAGATGAAACTCTAACCCAATAGTTTTGCAGGGTTTTCTATCAACCTAGAACATGCACTTATGCTTATTCTCATTGGAACACGTACAAAAACAGATGTTTCTATTGCAGGAAGTAATTGGAACTTTAATAATTACTAAATTATAATCATAATCATAATCATAATCATAAGGTTTGTAATCTAGAAACAAATTATGTAGGCAGACTAATAACTGTCATAAACCCACATACACAACATTACAAAATAATGTGCAACGAACATCCCATTTGAGTGTTGGGGTGCTCCATATAATTCCTCTTTCTTTTGTAAATGAATAATTCTATATATACAAATAATTATGCACAAAGTGTACCCTTTTCTCATTTAACACAGGAAAAAGCATAAGAAGTACAATATAATAAATTTTCGAAATTTGTATAAAGGTTATTCGTTCTTATTTGTTGTCTTCAGTAATTAATCAACTTTTTTTGTCAATATGAGATGGCAATTTGACAAAACAATTAAGGGTTCGTTTGGTAACTTATTATGCTTTTTATTTCTGTTTTTATTTACTTTCATTAGTGAAGATAAAAATTAGACAACGTTGTTTGATAATTATATTTAAATGTAAATTTATTTTATTTTATGAAAAGAGAGTTTGAACTTTGAAAAATTCTACGTAGACATAAAAATTAGACATAAATATTTTATAATTTCACATATTTCATGTAACGTAGAAGAGCTCTTGAACTTTTGTTGTTGACAAAATTCAATATCTGGATGTCATTAGAGTTGAAATGACTCCTTGTGTTGTCAGAATTGAAGAAGCAACTTTGTTGTATTTTCACTTTTCTATTGTCAAAATGATTTTGCTTCTACTTTTTTCAAAGTAACATAGGGACTCTTTGTTACGCACTCAACAGTTGAAACAGTCAATCATTCAATGCGTTTGTTTTAAAAAAAAATCATCTGAATGACTGAATCAGTCAGTCATCCAGACGATTTGGGCTTAGTGTAATTTTTTGGGCTGAATAGACTACTGAATAAAGTATTTTTTTTACAATATTAAATATTATTTTATATTAAATAAATTTACAACAATTTTAAATTTTTCCAGAGTGATAAAATAATAAAAATTTATTATTTAGATATTTCAGAAATGTCAATTATCAAACAACTTTTTTCATTTAATATTTAGTTTCATTCAGCTCATTCAAATTTAGAACTATTTTATTCAATTTTTATTAAACAGACTCATAGTTACCGAACAATATTTTTTGCTTATGATTTCAAAAAAGTGAAAGAAGAAAGAAAAATTTGAAAGCAAAAACACTTGCACTAACCGTTCGACACTGAATTGAAGTTATAGAAGCATGTGTTGCCAAAAACATCAGGAAATCTTATCCCATATGTTTCACAACAGCCCAGCAAATTATCCGAGTAAAATACAAAAATGACCCCAGTACTATAAAAATATTTGAATATTGTGCCCTTTTTTTAATCGATACAAAACGAATCATTTATTATCTAAAAATTTAGATTGTGAACCCTATTATGTCATGTAACATTAACTTGTACACATAACACGTTGACATGTCAATTTAACACATTTGAGATAAATAAAAAAAATATATTCTCTCAAAATTTGAACCTAAAACCCCATACTCTCAAAACTAACAAAATATTTTATTACCAACTAAGTTAATATCTCATATAAAATTTTACTAACGGTAATAATATTAATACAACTTATTAATTATTAGTAATATTATTAATAAGTTGTTACTAATTACTCTTTCAAATGATTTTGCTTCTTAGCTAAATATAAAATTTATTATTTAACTAATATTACTTATTAGATATTAGTATATATTAATGTCATTAATAATATTAATATACTTACAATAATGTTGTTATTAATATACATTAATGCTAATGAAAAAAATAAGTTAACTAACAATAATAATATTAATACAACTTATTAGTTATTAGTAATATTATTAATAAGCTGTTACTAATTACTTATTAGTAATTCTCTTTAACATGATTTTGCTTCTTAGCTAAATATAAAGTATATTATCTTAATAATATTACTTATTAGATATTAGGATATATTAATGATATCAATATACTTACAATATATTATCTTAATAATATCAATATATTATCTTAAAAAAGATAATTTTAACAAAAGAAAGAGATGAATTCAATTTTTCTTTCTCTTTGTCTAGTTTCTTATGTAGGAACGGGTGAGAAGAGTTAAGACCGTAAATAATAGTCATCTTAGTGTTTTTATTATTTGTTTATTTATTTGTTATTCTATTAATTCTACCTCTATAACTTCGTTACTTATTGAAAAATATGAAATCTAAAAACTTATTTAAATATATTGAATAAATTCAGTACTTATTATTTTTACAAAATATGCGGTCCCAAGATTAAATTATTTGTATATTTATTACAACTATTGTATTATTGTTAAAAAAAAAAGATTCATTTTTTTAATATTAATGTAGACTACAACAGTAATACTTATAGAGTATTAATGTTACTAATACTATTAATATATACTAATATCTAATAAGTAATGTTAGTAAGATAATATATTATAAGTATTTATCCAGATAAGCAACATCATGTTAAAGAGAGTTATTAATAACTAATAAACAATTAGTAACAATTTATTAATAATATTACTAATAACTAATAAAGCTATATTAATACAATTAGTGTTAGTAATAATTTTCTAAAAAATAATATTAATTCTTAGTTTAGTTGGTAATTAATGTTTTGTTAGTATTGGAAGAGTGAGGTGTTAGGTTCAAGATGAGAATATATATTTTTAGCCCAAATATTCCTATAGTTCAGGGGTCACTTTTGCATTTTAGTCCAAATTATCCACCCGTTTGATATTCATATTCACATGGTTTCAGAACATAGCAAAACACAAACCAGAATTTGAAACAACCACATGCATTCAACCCTCCTCCTCACCACTTGGTATCAATGTTATACCCATTAAAACATCAAACTTAAGTAAATAGAAAATGCAAGTAATCCCAAAGCCTTGTAACAATTACACAACTTGAACAAGACAAGTATATTATATAGAAACTTCATCATTATTCGCAATGACGGCTCATTAACAAGCTAATCAAATAGAAATTCAGTTGCATGTAGGCCATGATATATGCACAAACCTCTTCCTATGCTAAGATTGAGAATTTGTGCATATATCATGGCCAACTGAATTTCCATTTGATTAGCTAACAACATATTAAGCACAAACTGCATACTTCAATTGAAGCCATATTTTGTACAAACCTTTTCTAGATACTTACAACACCAATTAGATATGTCCCAAAGGCGATCCCATCAAACTTGCAAAAATAGATATGAAGAGAAAGGGCATTATAGAGGTAATAAATTCCTTTTAAAATTACAGAGGCACACAAGAAAAGATGCAAGGAAAAATAAAAAGAAGTTGCCAAAAAAGACAAAAAAAGGAAATATAGTATCCACTACCCAAAACTCCATATAGTCATATAGTCGCATTCAATTTGTTGATTAAAACTAGAACCTTCCATTCAAATCTACAATTAGCATCCCAAAACACACGCACACACACAAAAAGGAATTATACAAAACCCATCATACTTGATACTTCTGCATACCAGCATTGCCCACAAATCCAAATTATATTCAACATCATAATAAAATTCAATTCAGAACTACTATAAGCACCGCAAAACACAAAACAAGACAAAGCTCATGATATGCCCATTACCAGAAAAGTAAGAAACTCAAAGTACTTTGAGCAAATCATCTGCACTACTAGATGTAAATGCGCCGCCTTCCTCCAAATTCAAGACCTTGACAACACCATCCTCCACAAGCATTGCATATCTCCTAGACCTCACTCCCAATCCCACAGGCTGATCACTCAAATCAAGCTCAACCCCAATTGCCTTTGTAAAATTCCCATTTCCGTCGCTTAACAACAACACCTGATCATCAATTTTCAAGTCGGCTTTCCAGGCTTTCAGCACAAAGGCATCGTTGACTGAAATACAGGCAATGGTATCAACCCCTTTGGATATGAGCTCGGAGGATTTCTCCACGAAACCCGGGACGTGTTTCTGGGAGCAAGTTGGTGTGAATGCCCCCGGTACTGCGAAGAAGATGGCTTTCTTGGATTTGGTGAGGTCGGAGACGGTGGTGGTCTGGAGTTCGCCTGCGGAATCGAAATAGGAGAAGGTGGATTCTGGGAGTTTGTCGCCGACTGAGATGGTGGCAGAGATTTTAGAAGAGAATCTGATTATGGGTTTAGTTAAGTGGGTTTGGAGCTTGAGGGGGTGGAGAGAGAAAGAGGAGGAGAGTGTTGAGGAAGGAATTTGGGAAGTTCTGGCGGTGGAGAGAGAGAAGGATTTTGGGGATGAGAGGAGCCTTGAAAGGGTGAAAGATGATGCTGCTGTTGCGGCTGCCATTGTTATTAGCTTGAGAGAAATAGGGAAGCTCTGTGCGTTTGTCGGAGAAGAGGGGAAATAGAGTGTTTGTTTGTTCGGACCGGAAGGGAGGGGGAGGGGGAGGGGGAGGGGAAGGGGAAGGGGGGGGGGGGGAAGGGAGAGGAGAGGAGAGGAGGGGAAGGTTGTTGGGTTGGGTTGGGTTGGGTTGGATTGGATGAAACCATTCGCAGGAACAAACAATATATGTATCACGTGATAGGAAGCGTGGGATAGGAGGTCAATAACAAAAAACTCATGCTTTTCATGTGAAGATCAAAGAATCACGTTGATAAGAATGTTAAGATTTGTTATAATTTAAGTTTTGCTATTTATGGACAAATTCAATATTTAAATGTACTTTTATTTATTAATTAGTTTAGTCTAATTATTTTTGAGTCGATATATATTTTAAGTTTATTATATATTATTTATATTTAGGGTTTAAGTAGCATAAATAGTGTAGTATATTAAGATTATTATTTTGAGGAAACACTTTGATTATTATTTGTTTAGTACACTGGTATTCAACATTTGTTGTGTGTTTCGTGGTTGACATCAAAGTAGGACAAAAATATTTCGGAGGATACATCATCGAACAGTTGGACAGTCGAGTTTAGTCATCATATTGTTCATATTCTTGTGTTTGATTGATACCTTGAAATTTTTTTGTTTTATTATTATTCCTGATTATTTGGTTAAAGTACAGTTTAATATGAAGACTTTGATCAAATTCAAAATTATTTTCAAAAAGTTTATTTGAGGAGCAACATTACATGTACTTTATCTAAAAAAGATTGTGGATGTTTAGCTCTTGATGTACGATACTTCTTCATTTTAAATTTCGTGGTCGCTTTTTTTCCGATCGAATCACTATAATTTAAGTTTTGTTATTTATGGGCAATTTCAATGTATTCGATGTACTTTTATTTATTAATTAGTCTAGTCCAATAGGTTAAATAATTTTTGGAGCCGTTTATGTTTTGGATTTATTTTTAAGTTTATTAGATTTTGTTTATTTTTGGGGTTTAAGTAGCATAAATAGGATTATTATTTTGAGGAAAAAATTTAATCATTATTTATTTAATACACTGTGGATGTTCAATAGTTTTTATTATTTATTGTTGTTGGTTGGATTAGAATGGAATGATTCTTTCTACGTTAACGTCTCTGAAGAAAATATTATCCGGTGAAAGAAAAAGAGGAATATAAGTTATTATATTCATTTCTATTATTTGCAAGATTTTTAGGAAGGAAAAGACAACAAATTTTTTTTTTATTAAAAAAACATTTGAATTACAAAAATAATAAAGAAAGTAAATCTTTTGCAGTTTATAAAGTACTCTTAATTTGCAAATACAACAAAAGGTTAAATGCCAAAATAAACTAAAAAGTATTTTATTTTTTTAATAAAAAAAGCTCACAGACAATATAAAAGAAAATTTATAATTTTGTTGTTCTTTTATTTTTTTTCTTCATTTTCATTTCAACACTCACCTTTATTTTTTATTTTATTTTAACGTCAAAAAAATAGCAAACATAGCGTTAAACCATTTTTCGAAGGATTGAGTTGGTATTTATTAACGATATAAGTTTGACACGTCGTCATCGTCGTGGCGTGGCCTGACCGTCTTCCACGTGATTGACATGCACGAGGCACCTCTTTTTTTAATTAGTTTTTACTAATTTAAGCATTCACTTTTTTTCGTATGAAAAACCCCTTGATTAAACAAATCAACGGCTGTAATTAATCTAACCACCTCTACAAATACGTCTGCTACCTTCACTCGCCGCTCTCTCCTTCTCCTTTTCCTTCTCCTTCTCCATACGATTGTATTCTGTCGCAGAACCAGATCCGAACTCAAACATGGCGGCCACGATCCAGTCCGTCAAGGCACGACAAATCTTCGATAGCAGAGGCAATCCTACGGTTGAGGTTTGTTTCAATCTCAAAATAACTCAGATGTCCTCTTTTCATTTTTGTATTTTATAGTTTTCAGTAGTCAAACTGCAGTGATTTATCTGATGATAATAGTTAGAGTGAGGGTTTAAGTGATGTATCTCGCTTGGTGAAATCCGTTAGATGCTTTAATCATGTGTATAAGAAAATATTGCATAACATGCGATCCATAATCAATGATGCTATGCTTTCAATGTTTAAGTCTTCATAGATAATTAGTGTTAATGATTTGTAGGTGGACGTGGGTTTATCTAATGGAACCTGGTCCAGAGCTGCTGTTCCAAGTGGTGCATCAACTGGTAAGATCTGTCATTTACTATTATCATCTGTTATGATTCCATTACTAGCTTATTTGGGGGGTTATGGCAACTTGGTGTTAGTTGATATGGTCTTGGCTAGTTGGCTACACCTCCCTAACAGCTAACTTTTGGGAATGGGCTCTCCTGAGATCATAACATTATCCTCTGTAAACAAAGGCCCAGGAACTTCTTCCTAGTTGCCCCTTCCATGTCTCATTTCATAGGGATGGAACTTCAAAGTGGCTCTATGTAATATTTTAATCCAAAGCTCTAGTTATGATTGTTACTATTTTCTAATAATAAACATTTGATTTTAGTGTTTTTAACAAAATCAATGGCCAAAATCACAAATTAATTAAATATAATAAGAGGCTGTACTTTGATTATAAAAGCAAACTCATAATACATAAATTCATATATATATATATATATATATATATATATATATATATCCCCCTCATTAATGCAGGATGTTATTTCCTTTTAAATTCATCTACCTAAAAGTTTACATTTGCTATTCTTACCCTCTTTGCCAGTGTCTTTCTCTGTTCTTTTGATGTTTAAGCATGGTTTGTCACTTTGTACATTTCAGTAACAGGTTTATCGTGTCTCTCTCTCTTCTTTCAGGAATTTATGAAGCTCTGGAACTAAGAGATGGAGGATCAGACTACCTTGGAAAAGGTGTTTCTAAGGTTGGCCATTATTTGGATATTCATACTTTAAATCCACAATTCTTTGTTTTTTATTTATTAAAGAAAACTATTAATCCACCACCCATATTCCCTATGCTAATACAATTTAACTCTTCCTCTGTTTGTCTAGGCTGTTGGGAATGTTAACACAATTATTGGCCCTGCATTGATTGGCAAGGTTTGACGCATCAACTTACGAACGTCATTGTGATTCTAGTCAGTTGTCATTTTCAACTTACCAACATTTATCCATTGTATTTTTTGAATCACAGGACCCAACTGACCAGACCGGAATTGATAACTTCATGGTTCAGGAACTTGATGGAACAGTTAATGAGTGGGGATGGTGCAAGCAGAAGGTATTTTATCATTTTGCTTCTGAGTAATTCCTCATTTTAACTGTAAGTTATACTCATTAGTGTTCCTATAATTTTTGTTTAGCTAGGAGCGAATGCCATACTGGCGGTGTCTCTTGCTGTTTGCAAAGCTGGGGCCAGTGTCCTGAATATTCCTCTTTACAAGGTATGTTATGGCTGTTCGCAATGTGTATTAAGCTCTTTTTTCATACAGTAAAGAATACTAAACTGGATTTTACATTTGATCAATGCAAAAGCACAACAGTCTCCACTATCCCTTGGACAAATTTGTAATTTTTTATAAAGATAATGTGTTATACGTATGCCGTCTTATGAAATGTCGTGGAAGAATGATTTGCCAGATGTCCTTTTTTTATGAATCATTACCGAGTAATTATTTTAGGTGAACTAGTACGGGCTTCTCATCTTTGGACAGTATTTGAGAGATATACCTAATCCTTTTTTAGGCTGCCTGTACAACACTAGATCTGATTCAACTATTTTCTAAATGCAGCATATTGCCAACTTGGCTGGTAACAAAAAGTTGGTTTTGCCAGTCCCTGCTTTCAATGTCATCAATGGTGGTTCACACGCAGGGAACAAACTTGCTATGCAGGCATGTAAAACTATATTCCCTTCCTTTTAGATGCTAATGATGGTCATTAAGTTTGAGGTTCTCATTAGCTTTTGCTTGCAGGAGTTTATGATTCTTCCTGTAGGGGCTTCCACTTTCAAAGAAGCAATGAAAATGGGAGTTGAAGTATATCACAATTTGAAGGCAAGCAGTATTTCATTTATATTTATATTCTATCTCCTTCCCCCCCCTCTCTCTCTACACATACGTGCATGTATTTATATATGTATAAACATATATATATATATATATATATATATATATATATATATAGCCCGGCTCTCTTCAGCGAACTGAAGGGAGCGAACTGGCTATAGCGACGGTTTTTCCCATCGTTATAGCACAAAAAACCGGCTTTCTAAACCGTCCCTATAGCCGGTTCGTTTTTAGTTTATTATATATATAGAACGGATCTAAAACACTCTTCTTAAATAAAACTCTCTTAAATAACACTCTTTTATTAAAATTACGTCGTTTTGAATCCTCTTTTAAAGAACAAAATAATATTAAAATGGAGTGGTCCTACTTGCTTTTCTTTTATTTACAAAAATACCACCCGCGGTCCCATTTGTATTTTAAAAGAGGATCCCAAACGACGTAGTTTTAATAAAAGAGTGTTCTCTTTCTCTCTTTCTCTGTGTGTGTGTGTGTGTGTATATATATATATATATATAAATATTGAAGGCAATTTGCAGTATTCCATTTATATTTATATTCTATCTCCTCCTCCCCCCTCTCTCTACACATACATATATTGATGTGTGTGTGTGTACATATATATGTATATTTCCACTAGGTTACATGCTCAATAGTTTTTGCAGTCACTATTCTTAGTTTTCTAGGTTAGTTTACATGTAGCTCTGTAGATGTGGTCTGGGTTTGACTTGTCATCAAGGAAGTTTTGGGAAAATTGATTGTTTGACTGCACTTCTATCCTATTGATGATAGAGTTGTAAAAAAATATAGAAACCTATTATTACATGTGGTGTTTATGGCGTATTGCATAGTCTAGCCTTATCTCTTGTGCTTTCCACTTTTTTACTAATAATGTTGTGTATTGCAGTCTGTGATTAAGAAGAAATATGGTCAGGATGCAACAAATGTCGGTGATGAAGGTGGCTTTGCTCCTAATATTCAGGTCAGCCATAGTTGCATTATAGAGTTTGAGCTCTTTTTTTTGTTTTCTATAGTCTATTCAGTGGACACTGCTTTCTAAAATTTCAGGAGAACAAGGAGGGCCTTGAGTTACTTAAGACAGCCATAGCCAAAGCTGGTTACACTGGCAAAGTGAGTGTTTTAATGTCAAATATTGATCAAGTCTTTCTGTTTTTTTTCCCTCAATTTTACATAAAAACCGACATCCTGAGATATCTTTTCTCTTTAGGTTGTCATTGGAATGGATGTTGCTGCATCTGAATTCTATGGAACGGACAAGACCTATGATCTGAACTTTAAGGAGGAGGTGGTTTTTTTTTATTTTGTATCGTGGTTCTTGCTTTATGCAACTGCATTGTGGGAACTTTAGGTGTAGACCATGTAGTCAGAACTGTAAAATATGTGGACCACACTCCTTTCAATTTTAAGCCTGAACTGATAATTTAGATTTAGAAAGTTGGTTGCCCAGCAATTTGCTTGGAGTCTCAAGCATGCATCTTGTTAGTTAAAAAAGCTCGTGTACAGTATGAAAGTTGATGAGCTTCACGTCTGATAAGCAATGTATTTACTGCCAAAGCAAGATACTTGTAGCTAAGCTTCAATTTTATAGTGCAGTGCATGCACAACAATTTTAATTCGTTTATTCTTTCCTTGTTACTTTGATGTGCAGAACAATGATGGCTCACAAAAGATCTCAGGAGAGCAGCTCAAAGATCTGTACAAGTCATTTGTGACCGAGTACCCTATTGTGTCAATTGAGGATCCATTTGACCAGGATGATTGGGAGCACTATGCTAAGTTGACAGCTGAAATTGGTGAGAAAGTCCAGATTGTGGGAGATGATCTGTTGGTCACCAATCCCAAGGTTAGACTTATTTCGTAGTTGTTTTTTGCAGGTTTTTCTATTACTATGGTTTTGATTTGAGATGTGTGTTCTGCCTAACACAGTAAAAGAAAAAGTGTATACCTTTTCACAAGAACTTATGGATTAATGCATATTTTATATTTTTGTGCACAGAGAGTTGAGAAGGCAATCAAAGAAAAAACTTGCAATGCTCTTCTTCTTAAGGTATAATTGTGTACCCTGTTTCAGAACAGCATGATGTACAAACGTACAAAAAAATGCAACTTGAACCTTCTTTACATGCTAACAGGTTAACCAGATTGGATCAGTTACCGAGAGTATAGAAGCCGTAAAAATGTCCAAGCGGGCTGGTTGGGGTGTAATGGCCAGTCACCGCAGGTTCGATGATCAACCTTAAACATAAGAAATTACTTGATCCATTTGTTGTTTTAAAAGTTATGTTATGCCAGTCTGATAATATTGTGTGTTTTTGGGTTGGTTGCAGTGGTGAGACAGAGGACACTTTCATTGCTGATCTTTCTGTGGGCTTGTCAACGGTAATTACTAAGAATTGTTGAGTATCTAATCCGAAGATTATCATAATACAGTTTGATTAATTTTATTTGACACTAATACCAGGGCCAAATAAAAACTGGAGCCCCATGTAGGTCAGAGCGTCTCGCAAAGTACAATCAGGTTTGATGTTTTACTAAATGATTGATATTTCACCATAATTATTCTGCCATATGGAACGTGGACATGTGCCAAGGTATGAATTTCTTAAGCATTTTGTTATTTGCGTGTAGATTTTGCGAATTGAAGAGGAGCTAGGTTCAGAAGCTGTTTACGCAGGAGCCAACTTCCGAATGCCCGTCGAGCCCTACTAGATTTTGATGCTGAGATGTGGAATTGGGTTTTGAGTTGCAGAGAATAATGTTAAATGTACAATTGGGTCAAAAAATCTGATGAGAGTTCAAAGACCCTTAAAAATAATTGCTGGCCAAGTTTATGTTACGTACGAGGTTTAAACAGGAGTGAGTAGTGTTGGTCTGAATCTTTTTGTACGCAGAGTACTTTTTGCTAATTAGTTTTTTCTATTTAGGTAATGGAATGAATAATTTTGTGACTTAGTTTACAAATATGATTGAACAAATTCGGATTGAATGCGCAGGACTAGAAATTTCTTATCAATCAGCTGTTTATTCACCCATCGACTACCAGACTCAAATGGAAAACATGTATTAATAACTACTGAAATGACTAAGCTGACCTCCTATCATGACATTATGACCGACTGAGATTGCTTTGCTTTGGTAATTTTTGCAAAATCCCCTAAGAATGTCGTTCAGTGTCCATGCGTTTTAAAAACGACGTCACATTGTCATAATTAATCACATATTCATCGTGTAAGATTTATTTAATTATTGTTATGAAAAATTTCGTCTCCTCTTTTTGTTTTTCTCTTTAAAAATGTAAGTGATTTTTCTCCTAAATTTCTTTCTTTTTAAAATTGTTTTCACAAATAAAATAACTTTAAAACACTGAATCTAAATATTTAAATGATCCGATGTTAATACCATTGTAATTTTCACCCAATAACAAAAGAAAAATAAATGTAAAAAACTGTAATTTTAAGGATTTTAATAAAACAAATAATATTTTATAATATAGTCAATCACTAAAAATGATTTTGCTGGCTATGGGGTTCGAACCCATGCGCACTTATGTGCAGAAGATCTTAAGTCTTCCCCCTTAACCTCTCGGGCAAACCAGCAGATGAATTTTATTACTCTATAGCTATGAATTTATATCTATATATATAATATTAAATCATTAAAACTCTCTCAAGTACTAGTATATAACGAAGTAAGGCTAAATTTCTTTTACCAACACGAACGGCAGAAGTCGGGTGAAGTTTAGAAACCCTAGATCGGGCAGCTGAGGAAGAAATCATGGCAGAACATTTGGCGTCGATATTCGGTACAGAGAAGGACAGGGTGAACTGCCCCTTCTACTTCAAGATTGGGGCTTGCCGGCACGGAGATCGATGCTCCAGGCTCCACACCAAACCCAGCATCAGCCCTACTCTCCTTTTATCCAATATGTACCAGCGCCCTGATATGATCACTCCCGGCGTCGATCCTCAGGGCCAGCCCCTCGATCCTAGCAAAATCCAAGACCACTTCGAGGTCAAATTATATATATTAGTGTTTAGGTGTATATGTCATGATTATGTGTTGTTTTTGATACGTTTCTACGGAAACAATCGCATTTTTTTTTATTATTCTTGAAGATACAAATGCTGTAATCTAAATACAGGATTTTTATGAAGACCTATTTGAGGAGCTAAGCAAATATGGAGAAATTGAGAGTCTGAACATATGTGACAATTTGGCTGACCATATGGTATTCCTTACCCTATCATCTTTACTCCAAGTCTGTTTTGTTGGATATATCGGTTGCATGTTAAATTAATTTTTTTCTTTTCAAACAAACAGGTGGGGAACGTTTACGTCCAGTTTAGAGAGGAGGAACATGCGGCAAGTGCTGTTCAGAATCTCAGTGGAAGGTTTTATGCAGGCTAGTGGATTTTAAAATTCATTTTTGTACCATGCAATATGGATATAATTACATTAAGGATTATATTATACATATTCAGTCAGTCCTTTTAAGCTGCAAGTATACACCTGTATGTGTGTGTGAGCTTGTGTTTGTAAATGTGTATAAATTTCACCATCTCTGAAATAGTTCCCCACTAGCAACTAGCAAGCTCAGCAATGGTTCAAGTTCTTGACTATGTAGGCATTTTAATTGGTTTGTTGTCCAACTAATTGGCATTATATAATTTTTATTGATCGATTCTGTGAATACTATATATTTTTTATTCCTTGATAGCTTCTCTTACGCTCTGTTTCAAGAAAAGAAATAGACGGAAAATTTATGTTTTCTTTCTAATTCTTATATTTCTGAGTTTTTTAATAAATGGAAAAAAAAATGGATAAAAAACTTGTCCCTTTTCCTGCCAAAGTTTTCCGTCCAAATCAGGCAAATTTTGGACGGAAAAGAAATTGGAATAATTAATATTTTTATAATTCTCGTATTATCCTCAACTTTTAATATAATAAATTTTAAATTACAACTCATGTTCTCAATTTTAAATTTTCTATTCTTTTCTATTAAAAACTCAGAACAACACAAAGGAAAACTTCAAATTTTCTATTCTTTTCTTTTCTGTTCTAATTTAAGTTTTCTATTCTTTTCTTTTTTGTTTTCAAAACTCAGAAATAGAGCGTTATTGTCTGTGCCAAAAGTTTATTTCTTTAATGACCATTTGCAATCTGGTGGGTTCATCTTTGGTTTTATAGATCTACTTAATTTTTAAAAATCAAACTCTTATTGTATTACATATTTTTGCTCCAGTGCGTTTTGTCTACAAAGTATCTGGTCTTTATACTTGACCAAGTATGAACTCAGAACGGCCCTAACCTAGTCCAATTTGTGTTTAATATGGCAACTTACTGATTATGAAGTATAAATGTTGGCAAATTTTGTTTAATTGGCTATATGATGGGACCCTTTGTTCCATATTATGCTGGAGATCAATTGATATGGTTTTTCTTGCCTAGAAGGCTAGAACACTATTTTGTTTTATATTAATGATTTGAATATATTTTTTTACTCATTAAAAGAGAAATGTTCATTAGAAAATCAAACCTTTGGATGTTTTTGCAACTCCTATGTGTGTTTTACTAGTTCAAGCTTTGTTTTTCAGTAGATTTTATGTTTATACCAATTTGTAAGCGTTTGCATTTACTTGTCAGAATAAGGGAGTAACTTAATTTATAGGTTTGTGTTTGTGAACCAAGATTTGCTTTGAACTAAAATACATGCGTCTTTTGTATGCTTGTTTGTTCCAACAGATGTTTTAGAATTGAATTTCTAGAAAAGAAAACCAGGTGCTTGTGCTACATATAAAACTGAGTCGAGGACTAAATGGGACTCTGTGATTGCGTTCGTGAGAATTTTTTTTTGTGCTGGCAAATTTTTAAAAGTGTTATTAAATCAATTCTAGAATCTCTTGAAGTGCAGCGGAAGAAGAGGTCTTCGAAGATGATTTTTTTGGATCCTGTTAATTGCATCAGTTTGCATAAACTTGTTGTCAGTTAACTAGAATTTTAGTGTAGTTGTATTTATCATTGATGATGTTCAATTCCTTGAACAGTTGCCTCTTTTTAAATGCATTGGCAGTAATCCATTTTACTTGCTCTTAACAATTTTATGTATCATTCCTAATGAAATTAAATTATACTAGAATGTAAAATTTTAGTTTGAAAGGATCATTATTTAATATTTACGTCTGACCTTGCTAAATTTCAGGGCGACCCATTATTGTGGACTTCTCTCCTGTGACAGATTTTCGTGAAGCTACTTGTAGGCAGTATGAGGAAAATGTATGTAATCGAGGTGGCTATTGCAATTTCATGCATCTGAAAAAGATTAGCAGGTTAGTTGCTTGGTATTTTCCTTTCATTCATCTTTAATGTATTTGACTACATATGGTTCTGAGCTTGATGCATATATTGTCATATTTAGAGAGCTGAGGAGACAACTATTTGGGAGGAACAGACGGAGGCGAAGTCGAAGCAGAAGCCGTAGCCCGCAGCGACATCGCAATTATGATGAGCGTCCACATGGTGGTGGCCGTGGATATGGCCGAAGAGGTGATTATGCAGATCACCACCAGAATGATAGGGGCAGGAGGCCTAGAAGTAGGAGTCCTGGGAGAAGGGGAGGACGGAGCAGGAGTCCTGGAGGAAAAAGAAACAGAAGTCCAGTCAGGGAAGGCAGTGCTGAGAGAAGGGCAAAAATTGAGCAATGGAATAGAGAAAAAGAACAGGCAGAATCTGGTAACAAGAATGCTAATAATGTCAATAACAATGACAGCAATAGTGATGGCAATGCACAGAACGAAGAACAATACTATGATGATCCTCATCAGCAGCAGGAACACCTACCAGATGATGGAGGTTACAACTATTGACACAAGTGGCATTATCTGGTTTGTCCTATGATCTCTTTGACTTGCAACAATTGAGACGTTTTTAAAGAAAATAACTTTTTTGACAAAACAGCCCATTCAGAAAAATTGGCTTACTGCCCATTTTCCACTGTGCAGGTGGAGTACAGGTCACTGTCCTATGATATTGAAAAGCAAAACCCCTTTTTTAATATTTTTCTATTCCCTATATCCATTAAAGGAAATTAAATATCAATTAAAGAGGAAAAACAGAGAAGGCCATCATAGCTATTTAGCATAGGATACATATTCTATTTCATTCTTCTTGCAAGTCGTTTTTAAATCTTAATTCACTTGAGATAATTTTTTATGCGGACAACATTACAAATTCCATTATAAAAACTATCTCCCAAGGACATCTTTCTTCTTTCTAAAGATCGTAGAAAGCATGCTTTTTATTAATACCTAAAGTTTTTTGAGAGTCTTTAGATTTTATTTATTTTTATTTTTTTAGTAAACGATTCGAACGGTATAATGTTGACATATGTAAAAGTGGCATGCGTTGTTAGCTTCAAGTAAAAATTTGCTTGGGATGAAAGTACCTTGCTACCTTTATTAGATAACTTAAAATTTACCTTTCGGTTATTTTTGCCTGGAAGCATGCATACTTCCTTAAATTTGTTTAACAGGGGTTTTTAGCTTTTGGCAAAGTATGTTTCCAGCTCATCATTCTCGTAAGGGAAGATGGTACGTGCTTGAAAATGGTAAAATTTAGGGGAGTAAATAACAATTTCTTACTGGGATATACATTTGTATTTCTATCATTACTGTGATTAATAGAAGTATGTGATCTTACATAGTTTACAAGTTTTGCAGGTTCAGGTATTCCTGTTTCCCAGGATCGGGCCTCATTTTTATGGCAGCTTACCATAATATTTGTATACAGGTTGTACGTTGTCTGCAGAAGAAGGTTTCAAGATTTGACATGTTACATGCTGTAGCATCTATACTGGCGAGGTGGTTGGAGCCCATTTGCTTGTGAGATGTTTTTGCCTTTTTTTATTTTAGAGAGTCAGCTATAAAAGACTTGCTCTACCTAAGAAGCAGCAATATAGTTGCTTCATTGCAGTTTCAACAGGGATTGTATGTTGAGATATATGTAATGCACTTTTTTTGCAATATTTAGGATTTTTATTAAAAGGTGTTTACTTTTCTTTCCATTGCAATTTGCAACTGGTTTATGTTGATTATTTTATTATTCTGTTTACATGTAATGTTAGAAATTTGTAGAAACTATAATATTGTGCTAGCTCAATAATAAGTTTGTTGGCTTGTTACTTGCCTGATATTTTTTTGGGTATGTAGTTGAGTTTAGGTTGTGGTTGTAACAGCATATGTAACCCAATACTTTTGATTTAGAGACTTTGAACATCTCAATTTGTAGATGATGAACCTGTTAAAACGGGAATTACATTTACTTGGGCAATAGTTGGAATCGAAAGAAAAGTGGTCTTAAATATGTTTCCCTTAAAATGAATAAAACTCTTTTCAATATCATTTAGCAATGTGGAAATATAATTTCCATTGAATAGGAAGTAGGAAAAACAATAAAGTGGGGGAGGAGAGGCTTACACATCCCACCATCACTGTCTACAAAAAAAAAAAAATTTCCCAGAAGCCAGGGTCAATTTAAAAACTGGAATTTTTTTTGAAGAATAACATATGGGTTAATTCCAGTGGTTTCTATTAACAATATGCTTTACGCAACAACTGCCGTGACTTTCCATTTTCCACTACTACATCTATATTTCACCCGACACGAGCTCTGGTTCAACGGTGTGCTAGTAGCCCACGACGACTCCCCTCCCCCTCCCCCTCCCCCTCCCCCATAAAATGATTATGTAATCATAATTATGAAATGTGATATTTCAATGGTACCCAAAAAAAATGGGATTACTAATTGGTTCTTGTCAAAAATAGTAATTGTCATGGCACTTAACAAGAATCAATAGAATTGATTCAAATACCAACACCGACATTAATACCCACACAGTATTTTTCTTCAGAATAAATTGACGTCTCTTTGTTTTGATGAATGAAGTTATATAACAGATTTTCAGAAATTGCTGTTTTAGAAGCCATCAAAATGAAAGCAGAAGATAAAGAAATAAAGATATCAACAACCAAGTGAAACTATTAAACTAACTAATCATAAAAAACTGAAAATTCATTCATGATGCATTACACTGTAGTAATCCACCAACATCCATCCAACCAAAACTTAAGTTAAAAGACAATCTTAATACAAGGAGAGAATTCTAATTAACAATGAACCACTAAATAACTCTTCAAATTAATTTTGCCAAAGGAGGGTCGCAAAAACTCAGGCAACACCCAAAATATCTCTCCAAGTCTCCAACCTTTCTACTTTCCAGCAGTGTGTTTAGCCTTGTTATGGGAGTCTAGAGCATTCTCCGATTTGAATGATCTGATTGGAGTTACAATAGTGATGCATTAGGGTGAGCTCACATATTGACTTGAAAATTTACCAACTCAAAGACTTACCTATTGCAGGACTTGCAGGAATGGGATCCCTCGGACTTTGGAGTCTGCTGGTTTGACTTGTTAGCAGGAGTCTTCCCAGCCTGTTTTGACGGGTGGGGTGTAGCAACATGGACACTGCCTTTCTTGCCATCTAAATCAACAAACATTCATCTCTCAGCAATCACCAACAAAACAAGAATAATAAAAACAGCGAGGTATTTGAATAACTATCATCAAATGGAAAGCACAACAAGCAATAACCAGTAGAAGTGAAGAAGTGAAGAAATCACGTCAAAACATGTTTCTATTAACTGCATTATTCTCCAATGACCTTAGAATGTCAAAATGCGGTAGCTCTGATTTCCCCCAGGCATGAAATCAATGACCATCAAATTAGTCCATCAGAATACCAAACTATCACACAGCATAGTTTTGCATATGGGCGAAATGGGTAAATATAATCAAAACCGAGTAAAAGAAAAATAGCACTTGATAACAGCATTGAGGAAAAATTGGATAAGCAGAGTAAAGGAGCTAATAATATATTTAAAAATAAAAAGGACCAAATTATAAAAGAGAAAACAAAATCCCTGGAAAGCATATGACAGAAGACCAGAAAAATCACCAGCTTTTTGTGGAGTAACTAATTTTGCCTTCTTATCAGTAACAGGTGTTTTGGCAGACTCCATAGTTCTCTTCTTGCTAGGTTGAACCTTTGACAAAGGACACAATAATCAGCATGGAATATCAAGAACTAATATGAGAATGTTGTAACCTTGACACACCACGCTTATTGAGAAAAAAGAGATAAACGGCCGTGTACCTTCTGAGGCGTCTGTTCATCCTCCTTGTCACTATCATCATCGTCATCCTCATCAGATCCATCCTTGGTATCCTGAACCAAACACCACACCAAAATCACCATTTTGGAAGTAAATGAAAAAAAATAAGAAAACCATAATCTAAGCTAACAGCAAATTAAAAAAAATGCAACAGTTCACCATCTGTAATCAAAGCAGCATAATCTAAAATAAATTGTAGAATAAGACAATATACAAAAGATAAAAGAATTCAGTGTACCGGATGCATGAAGCCATGCAACAGAAAAAGGTACCAATAAAATCTAGCAAATGGTTTGACGTGTTACACTATATCAACATACTTAAAAAGCATCTAAAATATATAATCTCACGTCAATTGTGAAAGACTAGTATTTGCTACACGGGTTTATGTCCTGAGATATTAAAGAGTAAACCACTACAACTCTAGGCCCATGTATCAGAATCTCAGATCTATTAACTGGTAAAGAAATTATGCCAACCATATAAGCTTGCAACAATTATAAATCAATTCACTAAAACTATCTACGAAAAGCATACAAAGATGAATCTAAATAGATACCTCAACATCATCAGAATCATCCGTAGACATTGCATCTTCGTCATAACTGGACTCATCATCATCATCATCATCAGTTTTCATGTCTTTATTGGGTTCTACAAGCTTCACCTTTTGCTTACCAGCTCCAGAAACCTTCACAACATTAGCATTCTCAGCTGCTGCGGGTTTCTCTTGTTTAACTTGTGTGGATGGTACTACTAAAAAATTGTACATTCCAAAACACAATTAGATATGGCGATCATCTTGTTTGAGGAATATCATGATTTGGATTGTTTGTGCTGAAATTTATAGAAAAACACAAAATAAAATGTTCATACCAACGTTAGGAGTAGTAAGTGGGACATCCTCCTCAGACTCGGAATCTGGGTAAAAAAGAAGCACACATAAGAACAATGATAATTAAAAGGAGGATGAAACAAGGACATCCATATTAAAGCACTCACCAGATGTATCTTCATCTTCGGATGTAGGGGACAAATAGAGAGAAGCAATTAAGTTAAGGATGAACAATCAAACTATTACTCATACATCTACCTTAGAGCAGAGAAAAAGTAATGCATAAAACTCCCAAAGGTGAGGGGGGGAAAATAAAGAGTATGCGCGTGAAAGGATATTCTTCATAAGGGTTATTAGCTATATATCCATAGAAAAAGACACTTCCATTTTTCCAGTTGTGTGTCAGCTCAAAATCTTTATCAAACACCAAGTCAAATATCTGTTGAGGCAACTTTTCAGGAGTAAGAGTTCCAAGGACAAGCTTCTTGTCATCAACATTCACAAACAGGTAAACAGATTCATGTCCTTTGTCTTTCTTGACCTCACCGAGACAAGCCTAAGGAAAATTGAAATTTCATTTAGCTCAGATGAAGGCATTGCGACCACAAAACATACAACTCTAATACATTGTCTAATAGGCCTTGATGATACCTGTGAAAGATGCAAAACCCTGCCCACATCAAGTACCACCTTAAGTGGCTCCCCAGCTTTGACCTCAACACCTGTGAGTTCCACATGTTCAAAAAAGGTCAGAAAAATCGCATAGGCTATATTATTACAGGGAGACATCGAGTCATATGTCAGATAGAATATCAAAACAAAATACCACACTTAAATGATGATAAATGATGGGGATAAGTGGCTTAAAAGTTTCAACTCCTTCCCGCCCAGACACCCCACACACCCCAAACAAAGAGAAACAAAGAAGACTTTAATAGAAAATTGGACCTTTGGAACTCTATTCCAGCTGATTATTAGCATCACACCATCACATTCATATAATATTAAGCACCAGCACTACTCTTGCAACAGAAACACATTCCACACCACTCTCACATTCAAAAAATCGTGTTCCACACCACTCAACACGAACTAAAGCAACATAGAACTTTCACCACACAACCAGTTGCACTTATGTAGGATTACAATAGAAAGGAAGAAAAAAATATAATATAAAGGTGTGTATATAGATATCTGTTTGAAAACGAGGGCTCACGAGCTAACAGAGTAACAGATATTTGTAAAAAGAAGATAATACAAAGATCAAAGTTTCACGTATTATTATTAATAATAATAATAGAACTCAAAGGAAACCCCATGCGGTACTTATAACCCTTAATCATATTACTCGCAAAAATTGTACAGAACGATACAATCATACAACAGATACAACTCGCAAAGAGCAAAACCCCTAAAACAAAATAAAGTGAGAAAGACTTACCCCAGAACTCCATTGTTTTCGGTAGAGTTTAGAGATAGAAATGATTAGGAGTGAAGGAAGAGAAATTGGGAGTGAGCAGTGAAAACGAGCTAGGGTTGAGAAGAAGAAGAGGGTATATAAAGGAAGGGGCAGGCTGGAGTTAGAGTTGTGATTCTATAATACGCAGAGCACCATATAATTCAAAAATCATAATGAATTTGTAAATGGATTATTCTGGAATGACAGGGTGCCTGTTTTACTTTTTCTAGCCTGTTCCCGGTAACATTATCACTACCTATTTTTAAGTTTTTAAGGATATACTATAAAACAAAATATAATTACAAAGAGAAAGAAATAGTTCTGAATGTTTAAGGAATCTGAATGAAGTAAAATTATAAATATTAAATAAAAAAATTTATTTGATAATTGATATATCTGAGCCATTTGAATAACATATTTTTACTATTTGACCTCTTCGAAATAAATTTAAAATTGTTGTAAAATTATTTAATATTACTTAATATTAATATTGTAAATAAATAAATAAATATAAAATACTTTATTCAACATTCATTCAGCCGAAAAAATTACACTTGACCATTCAGTCCAAAAATCTGACCGACTCAGTTATTCAGACGATTTTTATTCAAAACAAAAACACTTAATGACTGACTGAATTAGCCATTCAACTCTAAACAAGCACCCCCTTACTACTCCTATCTTTATATCTACTATATAGATGTATAAAATTAAATTTTTTGGTCTTTAATTTTGATATAAGATTACAATTTAACTGTTATTAAAATATTTTTTAAAGCATCTTTATTTTATTTTATTTATTACTATTGTAAGACCCCAACTTTTATAAATAAAGATGAATTTTTTATAAATATCATTTTTGAATATTATCGAGTTAATTTGATATAATGTTATAGTTGTGGGTAATATTTATCAATTTTGCAAAGTACGCAAGTTGTTATATAATATTCGATTGGTCGGGGAATATTCGTTTTAACAGGGAATATTCGTACAACGACACAATCATTGGTGGACCTCACAACGGAATTATTGTCGGATTGAGAAAACGACAAAAATATTTTATTAAAAATAACGGCGAAAGTTTTACCATTGTTACTGTTGAACTACTCGGTAGTAAAAGTACAGTAATACGTGTGGTTGCATAGTAGCACACGGTATTGATTATTAATGCTTATGTGAGAAGTCACTCAGTTTGATTCAATTATTGTCAGTTAATAATATGAATTATTTAGCGATAATGACGTTTTGTTTTTTTCGTATTATTAACGTAATAAAACATAAACATCTTTTTATATAAAACAGAATACTTTATTAAAGTTATTCTATAAATAGAATATATTATATTTTATTTAAAAGATTTTTCTTTAAATATGGACCATCAGATTAAAGTAATCAATCTGGACCGTTCATGGATTAGTTACTATGCATTCTATTTTTCTATAAATAGCAGCTCATTCATTCATTATTTCTTACGAATTCACTGAACTTTAGAGAGAGAAACTATAGAGAGAGAGAATAAGAGTATTCTGCTACTTAACTAATTCCTTATTTCAGCTCTTCTTTAAAACGGTAAGGGGTGTTATTCTTTCTTATTCATGAAGAGAACTATTGTTATTCCATTTCTTATTATTCTGTTGGAATAACCTGTATACGCGGTCTGCCCTATACTTGGTGACATTTTTCTATTATTCTGTTGGAACATCCTGTCTGTGTGTTTTACACCGGACCTGGTTCCGTTTTTATTATTATTCTGTTGGAACATCCTGTCTGTGTGTTTTACACCGGACCTGGTTCCATTATTTATTATTCTGTCAGAATATCCTGTCTGTGCGTTTACGCCGGACCTGGTTCCATTATTTATTATTCTGTCGGAATATCCTGTCTGTGCGTTTACGCCGGACTTGATACCATTATTTATTATTCTGTTGGAATAACCTGTCTGTGCGGTCTATCGCATGCATGGTGATTTCTTTTGTTATTCCATTCTTTATTGTACTCAGTTGGTTAAGTTTTGACTTTTATATTCCATGAAATTTGTGGAATATCCTTGATAATTGCGTTTCATCCAGTATCTTTTCATGAAAATATTCTTCTAAGCATTCTTGAATTTTACTCCACAAAGCAGTATCATGTTGACAATTTGGACGTTATTAATTATTGGATAAATTAATTCTTAAACTTATTTTATTGAATTCTTATATCATTGTCATCATCCTCATGTTTATAAAATGTTAAAAGTCATTTGTGGCCTGTAGTGCATAGATGGAATTGGTATGATTATGACCAGGGATTATTCGGTATAATCATGACTGTAATGTTACAAATGATGTGGTAAAAGTCCTCATTGGCCCGTAGTGCGTTGATGGACAGTTGTTGGCATGATCATGACCATTAATGAATACACGAATATCCTTGGCCGTAGTGCAGGGGTGATTCGATGATGTGGATTATTTTATTAAGCTGAGTCCCAGCGATAACAGTGTTGAAAAACCTTTTAAATCATAAAAGATAGTAGAGTTTATTTTCTACTTGACTCTTTTAATGGATTGCTTGTTCCGCTGCAGTTAAACTTGATGTCTATTATATTTTATCAGTTTAACATTGTTGAAGGCTAATGATAATTTATTCTGCATTATCTTAGTCATAATATTTCTTACTGGGCTAGTTGAGCTCACCCTTTCTTTCACTGTTCTCTTCAGGAAATGAGAACGTAGTTAGGGCAAGTCGGGAAACGGAGTGATGGTTCGAATGATAGTATTAGTTAGTAGTCCTCACTATTCTATGTAATAGTGTGTTAATAAATGTAATGAGGACTCCTTTTGAGTATGAATACTCTCTAGAAGATAATATTTGTATTCAAACTCGCAGTTTATGTTTTGTCATATTGTACACGACAGTTGTATTAGTAAGTTGTATTTGTATTCTGTACTTTGTATCTGATGACCCAAAATGGGTGATGTATACCTAATTTTGGGGGCGTCACAGTTGGTATCAGAGCTTAAGGATATGATCACTGGCTAAGATGCGAGAATAGAACTAGGAGGGGAGAGACGGGAAATTCCTTCGCTAGTATGACCTACCTAAGTTTATTTGCATGGTATTTAATTGGTCGGTCATAATATAAGGATAATATATGACATATCAATTAACTTTTATTTTGTGGCAGTATCTGAAAATGGCATCTGAGAATGTTGAGAATAGCAATGGAGCACAGGCGACTGTTGATTCACCACATATCAATAATCAGGATAATGTGCATCAGGAAGGTGACAATCCTCATGCAAACAACAACACTGACCAGATGATGAATGATGGAATGTTCAGAAACTTTATGCAGTTCATGCAACAGCAGGCGAGAGCGGCTCCTGTCCAAAATATAGGTGGAAACACTTAAAACTCTCGGATGGTCACCGCTAAACAGTTCAAGGAGCTGGGACCACCAGAGTTTAAGGGAGAGCCAAAACCACTTATAGCGGAAACATGGATAAAGCAGATTACCAAGATATTTGATGTCTTGGGATGCTCCGAGGAGCAAAAGGTTCCCTTTGCCGCCTTTATGTTGCGAGGAGAGGCAGATTACTGGTGGGAATCGATTAAGCGTACTCAACCTGCCGCACTGAAGATGTCTTGGGAGAAGTTCCAAGAGCTGTTCAATGACAAATACTTTCCCGAAAGTGTTCGTCACATGAAGGAGGTGGAGTTCATCAAATTGGAGCAGAATAATATGACCGTGTCGCAGTATGAGGCTAAATTTGCTGAGTTGTTCCGGTTTGCGTCCCACTTGGTGGATAATGAAGAGCGAATGACGCGAATATTTTTGCGAGGTTTGAAACCTGAGATACGTCAACATCTTATTTCTCATAAACTGTGTTTGTATTCAGATGTTGTGAATAGGGCTCAGTTAGTGGAGCGCGATAACGAGTCAACGCAACCAAAAGAGAGCAGTCGACAAAATGATAATACCAGTGAGAGCAGTCATCGAAGCGGTGACAACAAGCGTGGAGGGAATCAACAGGCCAGAAATGGTAACCACTTCGGTGGTAATCAGGGCCAAAACAATAAGAATGGTCATTTCAAGAAGAGGGGATTCAACAATGATGAAAAGACGTCAGCACCAGCACCTGTTGTTAAGGAAGGAGAACGACCACCTATCATATGTTTCAAATACGGAGGGGAGGGGCACATCAGTCCAAACTGCGCGATGCCATCTAAAGTATGTTATAATTGTGGAAGAGAAGGTCATTTAGCTCGATTTTGTCGTTTACCAAAAACAAGTTCAGTCAAGATGGAGACACCAAAGGCCGTCCCAAAAAGTCAAAACCGGTAGTGCAAGGGAGAGCGTTTGTTGTGACCTCCCAGAAAGAAAGGAACCCGAATGAGGTCATCACGGGTAAACTTATCATAAACTCTAACGAAGTCTATACTTTATTTGATACCGGTTCTACCCATTCTTTTATTTCTCCTACTTGCGCTCATCGATTAAATTTGATTCCGGAGAAATTAGACTTTGACTTATCTGTTGAAACTCCATTGGGAGAAACCTTCATTACATCCACGGTTTATAAGTCTTGTTTGGTTCAAGTTGGTACCCACACATTACCTGTCGATCTTATTTCATTAAAAATACTTGCATTTGACGTGATTCTAGGGATTGATTGGTTAACTACTCATCATGCAAAAATTGATTGTTTTCGTAAGGTTGTTAGCTTTCATATTCCTAATCGACCTATTATGCGAATTCAAGCAACCAAACCATTAAAATCAATCGCTGTCATCTCAAGCCATAAAGCTATTCGTTTATTGAAAAACGGATGTCAAGCTTTCTTAGCTCATGTCACGGATCTAAACAAAAATACGTCAGTTTTGAATGATATTTCTATTGTTAATAAATTCCCTGACGTATTCCCTGAAGAACTTCCTGGCCTACCCCCAGAGCGTGAAATTGAATTTTGTATCGACCTTGAACCCGGTACAAAACCCATTTCCAAAGCCCCATATCGAATGGCTCCTATTGAACTTCAGGAGTTAAAGATCCAACTGCAGGAATTGTTAGACATTGGCTTTATTCGTCCTAGTACTTCTCCTTGGGGTGCTCCTGTTCTATTCGTGAAGAAGAAAGATGGAAGTATGCGACTTTGTATTGATTATCGGGAGTTGAATCATGTCACCATCAAAAATAGGTACCCATTGCCACGTATTGATGACCTGTTTGACCAGTTGCAAGGAGCACAATTCTTTTCAAAGATCGATCTTCGTTCTGGATATCATCAGCTGAAGGTTAGAACTGAGGATATTCCAAAGACGGCTTTTAGAACTCGGTACGGGCATTATGAATTCCTAGTCATGTCCTTTGGATTGACTAATGCTCCTGCTGCCTTCATGGATATGATGAACCGGGTATTCAAGGAATATTTGGATCACTTTGTGGTCGTCTTTATTGATGACATCCTTATTTATTCCAAAAGCCGTGAAGATCATGAGCAACACTTGAGGCTGGTACTCCAAAAGCTTCGTGAATACAAGCTTTATGCCAAGTTGAAGAAATGCGAGTTCTGGCTGGAGGAGGTAGCATTCCTTGGGCACGTAGTATCAAGTCGTGGAATATCGGTTGACCCGGCAAAGATTGAAGCTATTCAAAGCTGGGAGCAACCTAAATCAGTGACCGAAGTACGTAGCTTTCTTGGTTTAGCTGGTTATTATCGGAGATTCGTGGAAGGATTTTCTCGAATCGCTACTCCATTAACTCAGCTGACTCGGAAAGATACAAAGTTCGGTTGGAGCGAAGAATGTGAGAAGAGTTTTCAAGAACTCAAGAGGAGACTCATTTCAGCACCTGTTCTAACAATACCATCTGGCTCGGAGGGATTTGTCATCTACAGTGATGCTTCGAGCAAAGGGTTGGGATGCGTTCTCATGCAACATGGAAAAGTCATAGCCTATGCATCAAGACAACTCAAGGAATATGAGAGGAATTATCCTACTCATGATCTAGAGTTGGCAGCTGTTGTCTTTGCACTTAAAATTTGGAGGCATTACTTGTATGGGGAGAAGGTGGAGATCTTTACGGATCATAAAAGCCTCAAATATTTCTTCACTCAAAAGGAACTCAACATGCGACAACGACGTTGGCTTGAACTGTTGAAAGATTATGATCATACCATTCAATACCATCCTGGAAAAGCGAACGTGGTAGCTGACGCATTGAGTAGAAGATCATATGCAAGTACGAGTGCGATATTGTCAACACAAAGGCCCATTTTGTGTGATTTGCAAAGGATGGAGATAGAGTTAAAGACTCCAGGGACCCATGTGATGATGGCGAATATACGAGTAGAACCGACTTTAATCGATAAAGTTAAAGCTGCTCAAGCTACAGACCTGGAGCTGATGCGTATGAGGAAGAAAGTGCAAGAAGGTGCTATGCCGGAAGCAAGAATCGATGAAGAAGGAATACTTCGAGTCAACTCCAGACTTTGTGTTCCTAACAACCCTGATTTAAAGTATGAAATCATGATGGAGGCGCACAACACACCGTTTGCAATCCATCCTGGAAGTACCAAAATGTATCATGATCTTCGTCATACATTTTGGTGGAGCAATATGAAGAGAGAGATAGCGTTGTTTATCTCAAGGTGTCTAACTTGTCAACGAGTCAAAGCGGAGCATCAAGTACCAAAAGGTCCATTGCAACCACTTGAAATTCCAGAATGGAAGTGGGAGCACATTACCATGGATTTCGTTACCGGTCTTCCTAGGGTTTCTCAAGGTATTGATGCGATTTGGGTCATTGTTGATAGATTGACCAAGTCTGCTCATTTCTTACCGATACGAGAAACTTATACACTTGAACGTCTTGCTCGTATGTACATAAACGAGATTGTAAGACTGCATGGTATGCCAGTATCCATAGTTTCTGATCGAGACCCAAGATTCACTTCACGATTTTGGGTTAGTTTACAAAAAGCTATGGGCACGGATTTACGATTTAGTTCAGCATATCATCCTCAGACGGACGGACAATCAGAGAGGACTATTCAAACTCTTGAAGATCTATTAAGACTCTGTGTCTTTGACTTCAAGGGAAGTTGGGACAAGTTCTTACCATTGGTGGAGTTTTCCTACAACAACAGTTATCAAGCAAGTATTGGCATGGCTCCATTCGAAGCATTGTATGGAAGAAAATGTCGTTCTCCAGTATGCTGGGATGAGGTGGGTGAAGCAACGTTGTTGGGACCGGAGTTGGTACGTATGACTACAGAAAAGATTCAAACGATCCGACAACGTATAAAAACCTCACAAGATCGACAAAAGAGTTATGCTGATCTTCATCGAAAGGACGTGGAATTTGATGTAGGAGATCATGTGTTCTTACGTGTTGCTCCATGGAAAGGAGTTACGAGATTTGGAAAGAGAGGAAAGCTCAATCCTCGATTCATCGGTCCATTTTTAATCCTCGATCGAGTAGGAACTGTGGCTTATAGACTCGCTTTACCGCCAAGTATGTCTCGTGTTCATAACGTTTTTCACATATCCATGTTACGCAAATATGTGGAAGACCCGAACCACATTATTGAGTTAGAACCGGACGAAATAGCGGAGGATTTGACGTATGAAGAAGTTCCTGTTCAAATCTTGGATAAGAAGGAACATATTCTACGCTCCAAGGTTATACCTCAAGTCAAAGTTTTGTGGAGAAACCACGATGTTGAGGAAATGACTTGGGAGTTAGAATCTGAAATGAAATCAAGGTATCCTTACCTCTTCGACATACCAGGTACGTACCCTAATTTCGAGGGCGAAATTTCATAAGAAGGGGAGGTTGTAAGACCCCAACTTTTATAAATAAAGATGAATTTTCTATAAATATCATTTTTGAATATTATGGAGTTAATTTGATATAATGTTATAGTTGTGGGTAATATTTATAAATTTTGCAAAGTACGCAAGTTGTTATATAATATTCGATTGGTCGGGGAATATTCGTTTTAACAGGGAATATTCGTACAACGACACAATCATTGGTGGACCCCACAACGGAATTATTGTCGGATTGAGAAAACGACAAAAATATTTTATTAAAAATAACGGCGGAAGTTTTACCATTGTTACTGTTGAACTACTCGGTAGTAAAAGTACAGTAATACGTGTGGTTGCATAGTAGCACACGGTATTGATTATTAATGCTTATGTGAGAAGTCACTCAGTTTGATTCAATTATTGTCAGTTAATAATATGAATTATTTAGCGATAATGACGTTTTGTTTTATTCGTATTATTAACGTAATAAAACAAAAACATCTTTTTATATAAAACAGAATACTTTATTAAAGTTATTCTATAAATAGAATATATTATATTTTATTTAAAAGATTTTTCTTTAAATATGGACCGTCAGATTAAAGTAATCAATCTGGACCGTTCATGGATTAGTTACTATGCATTCTATTTTTCTATAAATAGCAGCTCATTCCTTCATTATTTCTTACGAATTCACTGAACTCTAGAGAGAGAAACTATAGAGAGAAACTATAGAGAGAGAGAGAAGAAGAGTATTCTGCTACTTAACTACTTCCTTATTTCAGCTCTTCTTTAAAACGGTAAGGGGTGTTATTATTTCTTATTCATGAAGAGAACTGTTGTTATTCCATTTCTTATTATTCTGTTGGAATAACCTGTATACGCGGTCTACCCTATACTTGGTGACATTCTTCTATTATTCTGTTGGAACATCATGTCTGTGTGTTTTACACCGGACCTGGTTCCGTTTTTATTATTATTCTGTTGGAACATCCTGTCTGTGTGTGTTTACACCGGACCTGGTTCCATTATTTATTATTCTGTTGTTGGAATATCCTGTCTTGCGTTTACGCCGGACCTGGTTCCATTATTTATTATTCTGTCGGAATATCCTGTCTGTGCGTTTACGCCGGACCTGGTTCCATTATTTATTATTCTGTTGGAATAACCTGTCTGTGCGGTCTATCGCATGCATGGTGATTTCTTTTGTTATTCCATTCTTTATTGTACTCAGTTGGTTAAGTTTTGACTTCTATACTCCATGAAATTTGTGGAATATCCTTGATAATTGCGTTTCATCCAGTATCTTTTCATGAAAATATTCTTCTAAGCATTCTTGAATTTTACTCCACAAAGCAGTATCATGTTGACAATTTGGACGTTGTTAATTCTTGGATAAATTAATTCTTGAACTTGTTTTATTGAATTCTTATATCATTGTCATCATCCTCATGTTTATAAAATGTTGAAAGTCATCTGTGGCCTGTAGTGCATAGATGGACTTGGTATGATTATGACCAGGGATTATTCGGTATAATCATGACCGTAATGTTACAAATGATGTGGTAAAAGTCCTCATTGGCCCGTAGTGCATTGATGGACAGTTGTTGGCATGATCATGACCATTAATGAATACACGAATATCCTTGGCCGTAGTGCAGGGGTGATTCGATGATGTGGATTATTTTATTAAGCTGAGTCCCAGCGATAACAGTGTTGAAAAACCTTTTAAATCATAAAAGATAGTAGAGTTTATTTTCTACTTGACTCTTTTAATGGATTGCTTGTTCCGCTGCAGTTAAACTTGATGTCTATTATATTTTATCAGTTTAACATTGTTGAAGGCTAATGATAATTTATTCTGCATTATCTTAGTCATAATATTTCTTACTGGGCTAGTTGAGCTCACCCTTTCTTTCACTGTTCTCTTCAGGAAATGAGAACGTAGCTGGGGCAAGTCGGGGAACGGAGTGATGGTTCGAATGATATATTAGTTAGTAGTCCTCACTATTCTATGTAATGGTGTGTTAATAAATGTAATGATGACTCCTTTGAGTATGAATACTCTCTAGAAGATAATATTTGTATTCAAACTCGCAGTTTATGTTTTGTCGTATTGTACACGACAGTTGTATTAGTAAGTTGTATTTGTATTCTGTATTTTGTATCTGACGACCCAAAATAGGTGATGTATACCTAATTTTGGGGGCGTTAACAACTATTCCACAACATTTTAAATACCTAAAAATTTAATTAGAACTCAAAAAACTATATACGATCATGAAAAACTTTAGAATAACTTATTATTTTTATAACAAATTTATTTTTTTAGAATTTCTTTTACTAATTATTATTATTTCAAAAAAATATTTTTATAATCATTATATATATATTAAAATAATAAAAAAATAATATAAAATAATTTATTTAAAAAATAAACTCATGCTTCGTGACACTAAAATAGTACAAATATATAAGGACCTATTCCACGTCACACTCTAGCTAAATGATATATATGCTAACAAGATCTGTGGTCGTCCATTTAATGATCTAAGGGATGAGATTGAATAAGACATGACATGACCGTTAATAGAAAAAAATTAAAAATTTAATGCTCTGATTAAAAAATTGG